>JAMOIN010000763.1:0-166752 GCA_024666655.1 Dascyllus trimaculatus
GCTGTCCACCAACAAATGAAACAACATCTGCAGCATGGTTCTGTTTTCAGTCCAGTAAAGCTTATTGTCCATGTGGACATTGAGGTACTTCTCGACAAACTCCACTTGGGTTTCCTTGATGCTGACTGTGTTATAAGTGATCCTGGGCCTCCTGAAATCCACCACCGACTACTTGTGATGTTGACTTGTAGGCGGTTGATTTCACACCACTTGTGAGCAGCATCTCAAGTCAGAGGTGAAGACAGTTAACAGGAGCATCCACGTGTTGCTCTGTGTGCTGCTCTGCCGCCTCATAAACTGTGGTCGACCTGTCTGAGAGCATCCACCGGCACATCCAGCAGCGCAGGTGAAATGGTGTCAAAAAGACAGATAAAGTCGAAGAATATGACTCTCATATAAGCTTTGCACAGCAGAAACATGATGGCTTCTTCCACTCCAATGTGAGGCCAATATTGCAGGGTGATGTCTTGACTGTGTAGCAGATTAGCTTCAGGAAAACATGAAAAACCAGAGGTGGGGAACAGCATTTACTTAAGTAGTTAAATTATATTCACGCTGAACTTCTAAGAGTGTTTGATCTTAACCTTTATCTCTTTCATTGTTGCCTCAGGCTGCATTTTGCAGATCCCTCTGTACAGTCTGCAGTTTTCTGTCTCTTTCTGACATCCTGTAATCACATTGTAAGACGCTGCTAACGTCCCACTCTACCACTGCAAGTTTTTCCAAGCTGAAGGGCTGCAAACGGATCTCGAGATGATTTTCAAGTTGTATCAGATATTTAGTGTAGACATGGCTATGAACGTATACACCGATCAGCGACAACATTATGACCACTGACAGGTGAAGTGAATACTATTGATCATATTGGTACTATGTGCTGTTCTGATGGAAAACCTTGGATTTTGACATCCGTGTTGATGAGACTTAGACACCCAAATAAACATTGTCCCACAACAAACAAACTCCCTAATGCAAATGGAAATCCCAAATGTCGTTGGCCTACCCCTGCAGAAAAATACACCCCACCACATGACAACAACATCAAACAATCAGGAACATGTTGAGGAACATGACAATGGTCCAACATGTTGATTTTACCTCCAAACTTCCTACAGCCCATTCTGATCAAGCATCAACAGGATGCAGTGGAACAAGTTTGATTGACAGAGGCCCCACTGCACAAACCAGAGTACCCAAAGAATCTAGTGCCAACGTCCTGGTTCCAGACCTCATAGGACACCCAGAGAGGTCCTCTTGTCCATGCCCAGTGGTTCAGAGCATTTTTGAGCACACAAGGGGGACCAACACAATATTAGGCAGGTGGTCATGATGTTATGCCTGATCGGTGTACATTGTGTAGAATGTTCTACTTCTGCCACACTACAAATGAAAACAACTTTAAAAACGCATTCTACACCACAATATTTACTACATACGCTTGTTTTAATATAAAAAAGCCTTCCTATGTGACCTACCTTACTAAAAACTGTAGCAGGATGAAGGTTACAACTGCACTGACCCCAAGACAACAGAATCATTTAATCTAGTGAGCAGCACTGTCAGAAAATCAATAGAGTGGAATAATGTCTATAAGCTATATTAACTACAAAGTGTTTTTAAGGTCAACCTACATGACAGATACATTAATTTCTACCAGTTTAGTCCATCATAGGTTCACTGTTCAGGACACAGTATCTCATGTTCTCCCCTGAAGAGCACTTCACTGGGTGTTTTTGTTCGTTGAAAGGGCACTCATCAATGCATGATGTTTAAATCACGTGTTTTTCATCAAAACGGCACCCAGTCATGAGCTACAGTGTGTTAGTGGCACCCTAAATGGCACTTTCCCCCTGTTTTTCTTCATGTGAATGGCGCCCTTACAGAACCCCCAGTTCATTGCAGCACAGCTCACAGGACATGGCATTACATCTTCATTCGAAGGCACTTTATCATGTTTACTCACTTGTGAGGGTACTTTACAGGCTGCTATCACATTTTCTTCCACTGAAAGGGCCCCACTGAAGGCACTTCAATCCACATTACCGCATATAGAAGCACTCTATAGGACACCATCCTGACCTACCCAGAACTGAGACAGTCATTGCAGAAGCTTGTCATAGTTTCTCCTTTGTGTAGACACTTTGTATTTGATCTACTGTGGAAGAACCTTAGAGGGAACAACAAGCAGATTTCCACTGCAGGAACTTGGGGCAGCACAAAGTGGTGTTTATAAGAACTGCCCCCTAATCGACCCTATCAAGCTTTCTGCCTCCATAGCAGTGCAACTTTAACTGCAATGTTAACTTTGAGTTGATAATAATAATAATAATAATAAACAGTTACAGGACATAACTTCAGTTCTATGAACACATAGGAAATAAAGCAATGCAGGCTTGTTAAGCTCGGCTATAAAGCAAATTTTATGTTGTTGGTGGTGATGTTTTAGAGAAGACTGGTATGCGATGAGAACATTGGAAACAGCCCTGAAACAGGTTTGCATGAGCGTTCCTGATGGTCGGAACATATTCTTCTTCAGGAAGAAGACTCTGTCTGCAGCTGAGATTGACAGCGCAGAGTAAAACAGTCATTTTACATAGAAATATTGCAGAATTCACAGCACAACCGTTATCTTTAACTCATCTGTTTGGTGAGTTTGTCAGATGACTTTAGTTATGAAATCAACATTTTGCAGCTTGGAAAGTTGCTCTCAAGTGACAGCTGGTTAACATATAGTCTTAGTGCTCACTTTTTCATACTTGTTCCACTTCCTGATGGTAAAAATAGAAAAATATGTAAATGAGAAGAACTAACTGGGATTTCGGTTGTATTTAAATCCAGTCTATATGAGCACAGGGCGCAGGAGGTAAACAAATGGATGTAAACAGAAGCACAATAGAAAAAATGAAACCCCAGTAACCCCGTCAGTCTGTGTTTACTGGTTTCATATTGGTCTTACATTTCCACAGAGCTCTGACCTGCGAACATACGAACACAGCTAATGACAATGTTAGCCACATTAGCCCAACACTGGATTTCCCTATTGTTGCGATGACTTTGCCATCAAAAATCATACAAATACATGTTCTGCTCCTCCAGTGCTGGGAGTGCATGAAGAATTTTGTGTTCACTCTTGCAGCCAACAGCAGAACATTTGGTTTGCTTTGCTTGTGGCTGAGACATTTTAAAAGTAAAGAGGGGAAGCTGCTCTTTCTGAATGACTCACATGGAACCAGTAGACAGTCCGGGGGCAGGATGATGCAAAATCTGCGCAAGACAGCTATTGGTTCTTCAGTTGGAACATAGATCAGTAAAAGTCTTACTGGCATGTAAAGCTGTGAGGATTTGTGAGGCATCTTCATATCGGAACAGCTTTTAGTCTGTAACAACCACAAAACACAATAACAATGGGTTTTCACCATATAGGAACTTAAATTTGTATTGATGCAGACTGGCCCAACATGCTTCTAAGAGCGCTTGTAGTCATTTTTGTGTTTTCTGTCGTGGAAACATAATCTTTTTTTAATGGTGGAGGAAAATGTTCCATATTAGAGTGTTCAAAAGCTCAGTCACAGTTTTCAAAGAACTTTTTGGGGTCCTCTTTAGAGAAACAGCAGGTCCAGGCCCTTTTGCTTCAGCATGTAGCCTCCCCCCTGAGGACTATATTTCCCACAAGGCCCTTCTCCCAGCTCTGCTCCCATCCATCCCTGCAGGCCTCTGGTTCCCATGTATGGAGTGTTACATCATTGGCACAGACTCCCACCTCTCTGAGTGATGACGCAGCCCAGGGAGAGTGTGAGGAGGAGGAGGAGTAGGAGGAGGAAGGCAGGGAGGGAGGGAGGAGAGAGGAGAGGGTGTCCCGTCTGCACGGAGCTCAGACAGACAGCAGGGAACAGCTGCAGCATTAGGTTCGCGTAGGATTTCACTGCGTTGCGATTTCCAAATTATCCATCATTTCGTCCCCAAAATCCGAGTAGAGCAGCTCGACCAAGCGACCAAATATCATTAAAAAATGGTTGATCGCGAGCAGCTGGTGCAGAAAGCCAGGCTGGCTGAACAGGCTGAGAGATATGATGATATGGCAGCTGCTATGAAGTCGGTAAGTCCACTCAAAAATAAAGAAAAAAGCTCATAATTGTGCCTTTTACATGTGTATGATGTTTGTGCCGCTGCTCTGTGTGCGTAAAAGGCGCGTCCCGCAATCTCGACTGTGTGGGCTGGAAATGTGCGCTTACTCTGCTTCGATATTTCTGCACTCCGACCAGAAGTCACAGTAAAGATAATATTTAATGTGTTTATTATCCTGTCGCCGGTTCACTGACACCTCAGAGCCCGATTTTTTTCTCAGCTGAGTTCAAATGGTCTGCTCCTTGGGCGGTGCCTTTCTGTCGGCCGTGGCGCTCAATGAAGGGGTTTTACAATGAAATGAAAGGCCCGAGCTTCATCTCTCTGCTAATAAGAGCCTCGGATCTTACAATGGTTCTGCTCTGCTGCATTTACTGTTTTTTTTTTATCTCTCTCCTTTTTTTTTTACAAGCCCACCTTCCCTTTCTCCATTATGCTGAATTTATAAGAGCTTCTGCTGCTGGGAGCCATGTGAGGTTGCTCTGAAAAAGCCTCCTCCTCTTCTTCCTCCTCTCTTTGTCACATAAATTAAAATATTAATAATAACGATCCCAATTGTGCTCATTTTAATGCTCCAACATGAAGCTGAGAGGCATCATCTGAGCATGATTGCTTTGGAGAAATGCTCCAGAAAAGAGCTGATCTTTCCGCTAAACACACGTAGGAGGCAGCAGATTCTCTCTAGAATATTCTTTGTCATATTGCAGTGAGTCAATATGATCAGATTTGATTACAGGCGTTGTTTTCTCCCTCCTTCTCCCCTTCACTGCTCATATGTCCTCATGTGTCGATGTGTGCATGTGCAGTTTGTGTGCCAAGGATGATTTCAGGCATCAATTTCAAGTCATTTTGGGTTAACAGGAGCTGATTAAGTGGTGTAATATTGGATGTGAGGAGGATGACATGGCTGGCCTGCCTCACAGTAGCTTTCTCAGCTCTTATTGGCTGGATGTGAGGACAGAGCCTTTGTCTGCCGTTACTTCTTCCTCTTTTTTTTTTGGTCTCATTGGCCCCTTAAGAAATTCTGGGAACTGGATTCACCAGTAGGGTTAAAAAAAACTGCTGTGTCACACCAGCTCATACTGGAACCAGCAGCAGCATCCTGGGAGTCGAGCCTGCGTGAGCTCAAACATTAAGATCTTTTAAACGAAGTACATTTAGTTTTATGTTCCTCAGGAGAGATGGAGCAATTTTTTTCTTCCTCCCCCCCCCCCACCAAGTGGATCGTTTGTCATCAAGGGTTTCTGGTTGCAGGAGGTGGGATGATGTGCGTGCAGGGAGGGATTCCTTTCCCTTTAAACAATCTGCCATGTCAGTGCGGTCCAAACTGGGCCCTTTTTGCAGGGGTGGGTGCTCTCACTCTCTAATCAAAGGGAATCCCTTTCCATTGCAGCCAGAAACGACAAACGATAGGCTGTCACCTTCGCTTTCCTCATGTGGAATGTATGTGGAAATGCAGGTGCTGCACCTAGTTAGAATTATTCTAAGAAATGGCCACTGCAAGTCCCATAATGTCCCATAGTGACAAGCAGAACAGTCCAAAATGAAAAGATAGTTACTGCATTTATCACAGATTGCTTGTGGAGCAAATATTACAACATTTTGTGTGGAAAAATTAGATTTAAAACAACTAATCAATAGCTCTAAATGAAGAATCGGTAGTTTTGTGAAGGCCTTGAAATCATAATGGACCACTGTATGTGTATATATTACCACTTCTGCCATGCAGTTGGCACAGTTGTAAGCTTTGCAGTCATCAAAATTAGAGTAGCGACCTATTTATATCGTTTAAAAAACAACATTTGAGTCATTAGATCGGTAGGAATCTGACTAATTTGATTGCACACGTTTATTGCCTGCATCCAAATGCGATCATTTTAAGACACATTTTAAAGAGACACAGTGAAGGCCACTCCATCGCTATAGGTTGAGCTCTGATCTCTCCATTCTGCTCGCTGTGACGTCGGTGTTCCTGTGCCATCTTTGTGCCTCCTCTGGCTGAGCAGAGAATGTCAAAGCAGCTTGAGAGAAACATGTCAAGCAAGAGCTTTTCCGATAAAACCTAGTTACCAGCTCCAGTTTTCTTTCAAGGTGAAAGGTTTCGACATATTTCCTATCGATCTGAAAGAAGCCACATTCCTGCTTTTCCAGTAAAATAACCCTGAGTAATGGAAGCTTTTTATAGCCCCTTTGACGACCACCCAACTATCATCCTGATCCGTCAAAAGCTAAATTTACCAGAGTGATGTCACAGCGAGGCGTTTTAGACAGGTAAAAAGGTCAGTTTGAGCCGGAGAGAAGGTCACTGGGACACGTGAACTGCCTGTGCTGTGATGGTTTTCACTTACAGTGCAGCTGCCCCCGAGTCCTCGTGGGAACATTTTAGCCATCTTCAGACCTCCCTTCCTTCCCCAACCCCCCACTGCCACCAACTATCTTGAATATCATTTCCCACTAACTAGCATTAGCTGTCCACGTGTCAGCTGGAGCTACTGGTTCTCTAAATGAATGGATTACCATGGAAACTGGGAATTGCATATGACATGTAAAATATTGCTCATCTTTTTTGCTGTGGACGACACTGTGCACTGTTGGTCCGGGTTATTTCATGCAAAAAGACAGGGTGGATGAAAATTAGGACTGCAACTAATGATTATTTCAGCATTGACTGATCTGTCCATTATTTTTTGGATTACTAGACTCAAGAAAGTGTATTTTCCTGGGATTTTCTGCCTTTATTGCAAAGGGTAGGAAAGAACTGACAGAAGACAAGGAAAGATGAGCTGTAGCTAAGGGAGTGGTCAGTGTATCACCTTGTAGCGTCTTAAAATTGCTTCTTTTTTCTAAACCAAAATGTATAAAATTTAAAATATACAAAAGCAAAACATTCTCCTTCTTCAGGTGACACCACCCTAAAATGTTTGGTATTTTTGCCAGACATTGTTGTAGATTTTCTGTGATATGTTCATGTATTAGTTTGTATACATTCTACATGCAGTCTGGTGCTGTTTGTTAAACGGTCCATCTTCTTCTTCTTTTTCCAGGTAACGGAGCTGAACGAGGCCCTGTCCAACGAGGAGAGGAACCTCTTGTCCGTGGCCTACAAGAACGTGGTGGGCGCCCGCCGCTCTTCCTGGAGGGTGATCTCCAGCATTGAGCAGAAAACCTCAGCCGACGGCAATGAGAAGAAGATTGAGATGGTGAGGGCCTACCGAGAGAAGATTGAGAAGGAGCTGGAGGCCGTGTGCCAGGACGTGCTTAACCTCCTGGACAACTTCCTGATCAAGAACTGCAGCGAAACCCAGCACGAGAGCAAAGTGTTCTACCTGAAGATGAAGGGCGACTACTACCGGTACCTGGCTGAGGTGGCCACAGGGGAGAAAAGGGCCACGGTGGTGGAGTCGTCAGAGAAGGCCTACAATGAGGCTCACGAGATCAGCAAGGAACACATGCAGCCCACCCACCCCATCCGCCTGGGCTTAGCTCTCAACTACTCTGTGTTTTACTACGAGATCCAGAACGCCCCGGAGCAGGCCTGTCATCTGGCCAAGACCGCCTTTGACGACGCCATCGCCGAGCTCGACACCCTCAACGAGGACTCCTACAAAGACTCCACTCTCATCATGCAGCTGCTCCGAGACAACTTGACACTGTGGACAAGTGACCAGCAGGATGACGAGGGAGGGGAGGGCAACAATTAAAGAGAAGCCACACTTCGAAAAAAAAAATATGAAGGGCCAGTGGACTTTGGCAGCCGCTTTTGCCGATGATACTACCGCAGCAGCAGTTCTTTATTTTTCCATGTGTTAAAAGAAAAGAATCAAAAGAGAGGTGAGAGTGGAGGTAAAATCTTAGTTTAAATATATATAGAAATATATATACAGTTGAAAGGGGCCTCCGTCTTCTTGATTTTCTCTTTGACATTTGCCAAAACCACTGATATGTCAGTCAATCAGCCTGAAGTGGTTGTTGTTGGATTGAAATGGCAGCCTCACACTGGCATAGGAACTGATCTTGTTCTGTCAAGATAAGCTGCTTAGTTAGGTTTTTGCGTGATAGAGATGCATTTGAGTCACTTGAGAGAGAAAATGCTTGAATGGGAATGCCTCACACAACTAGTTTGCATTGGTTCCAGTAGTAGTCTATGTATGAGAAAGGGCCCTAAAAGCCATTGACATTAAACTCACATTAACAAAGCGAAAGTTTTAATCCCCCCAGGTAAAAAAAAAAAGAAAAAAAATTTAGAAGATAAATTACACAGGAGTAAAAAAAAAAAAGAGGACTGAATAGACAAAAATTAATTCCTTTCCTTCCATCTAAAGTGAATTTGGCAGATTAGTCTGTTGTGTCACTGGAACCATCGATTCTTTTGGAGGTGAAGATTACAAAAAGGCAGAGACTTAACAATATAAAACAAAAAATTACAAAAAAATAAAATAAAAGCAGCTTCAGAGTTTGTGGTTTACTTCTGTGTTTGTTTTATTAAATGCACTTGCCTACTATACTGTTTCTTCAGTGTAAGATGATGACAACAATAATATCGATTATTCAATATTGTGCATGCTGGTGATGTATTTATATACAGTAGCTTGACTTTATTAACTTATACTGTGGGTGTTAAGTATTCATATGATCGAGAAAAACAGGCTTTGTCTGATGTTGATTTCTAATTTCTAATTTATTTCATTTTGTTATGGTTTTTGATTTGCTATACCAAAATGGTGATCGTAAAAATTGACCTGTAATGGGCGTTGCTATAGTGACATGCAATATGTGTATTTAATTTGTTAATGAAAGAAAAAAAAGGAAGATAAAAACCCACCAGTGATCACTTAATCTTACCAGCTGGTGTTTGTCACATTGAAGTATGATTATGATATATTTTGTTCTTTGAACAGTATTTAAGTACTTTTTTCTGTCATGCTATCCAGTTTAATAATGGTGAAGTTTCCAGGCTCAATGTTTCTGTTATGAATTCACAAACATGGACCATATTTTATTTCTGACAGTATACATTTTTTGTTTGTTTGTTTTTATACCTTTTAGCTGTTCCTGAGTGACAAAATATCTTGAATGTGAGTCATTATGTAGCAGTTGCACAAGAACCGAAACAATAGCTATGATAATAAAAAAGAATATGACTAAATTATACATGCACCATTTCCGTGGTGGTCTAGTGTATTGTTGTATCGTCACCCATAAGTAAATTTGTTTTTAAGGACAACCATTTCATAGAAGAAGAAAAAAGTTTGCTTTGTTTTGTGCCCTGAGTACAGTACGTGCTTTATTTTTGTGCCTGTATTATTTAATATGCCTCATTTGCAAGTTAACCTTTAACAGAAAAAAAATTACTTATCTGCCAGTATTTTAAGTTCCTGCAAGCATGTGTGCAAAATGTAATATTTTCCCTTCAGTGGTTCCTCACTTTTACACGTGTCTGCTGTGTGTACAGCACATAGATATGAATAATCAACACCAATGCACAACAATAGAGTCACACGGGAAGCAAAGGCAATCCAATAGAGTCGGTTACTGATTCAGCAAAATCACGTCTTCAGAACAAACTTTAGACACTAAGAAGCTGCTCAAGAGCACAGAAAGCTGCTGAACGGATTTATCGTCATAATGCTGCTAGTTCTATAGATTATTACATTAATATATTCATACAGATGGCAGTTTATTTTTCCTATTAGGTGGCAGTTTTTGGTCGACTTTTATTTTTTATTTCAGATGTGATGGCTTAAGAGAGAAACCAAAAGCCTTAAGGTCAGTCACACAATCTTGTTCATGTATGCCAATTATGTCACCATCATGAGTCAGCCTCCATGAGCTCACACTGTATGTCACAGCTGCTTTGATTTATTTTTAACGTAGTATGAAGTTGACAGTCTCGAAGGCTTGCCAGGCAAATAGCATGAAATCTTAATGCTCACGCATCTTACAGTGGAGTCGAGTCCGTCGCTTTAATTTGTACGCTTTGTGCGTATAAACGTGTGGAAACTGAATTTTATCACTTTTTTTGTTGGAATATTTTTTAAAAACCATGTCAGGAGACCTTCACTCATTGCCAAGAATACATACATTGTGTTCCTTTTACTTTTATTAATTTGTTTTTCTTCTCTGTGGTTTGTGTTTTTATTTTTAAGTTTTCGTTCTTTTGGATGTTGATCCTTGTTTCTGTGACATGAAAACATGCAAATACAAGATCTGAGCTTTAAAAAAATGATTTTAATCAGGAATTTGATTAAAGAAGAGCTGACCTACTGGAAATTAGCAAGAGTCGGGAGGAGTGAGTGATAGCTGAAAATGGGATACAAACTGTTTGCTCTGAGGAATTTTTGGTTGCCATCTGTTGCCCATTAAAGTTATTTGTTTATCGGTATTATTCTATATTTTCATTTCTGTCTGTAATCCAGCCGTTTACAGTCATACCTGGAACACCACAGCTCAGTCCTCTTCATTTTAGTTAACAGAGAATCCAAATTTCTGCCTACACATTGATACTGGAAGTCAGTATGACCTTACGTAACCCTTTGTGGGTCACATAACTGGTGTGTGTGGTATGTGTGAGTGTTTGCATCCATATCTGGGTGGGTTTGTTGCGTACCGTATGTGACTGCACTGTTGCATGTGTTGAACGTATGAGATGGAGTCTGAATTAGCTGCAGTGCAGAGCCACTGCCAGCTTACACAGTTACTACAGTACATCTTAAATGAGGCTCTTTTTAAGGCCGCTTTGCTAATCATTAACTAAATTAGGCCACAGCTCAAAGAATAATTCTACAGGTTATTATATGATCACAGCGGAGGAGCATTGCAATAAAATGAAAATCCTGCATCTCATGAAAGACAATAGATGGAGAATCAGCATCTTTTAAATTTGCCTGCCTGTTGTTTTTTTTTTACACGTAAAGGTTGAGCTTATCTGAGAAAATTTTGCATATCTGTGCATTTCAAACTGGGAGTCGAGACACGGCGCTGATTGATGAGCTGAAGTGGCGAGCTGCTGGATCGCCCACCCTCAGACTGCAGCCTCTTGCTGCAGCTTGCTGCACTGAACCTTTCATGAGATGAAATTCTGTGCTTTGAAAGGTCCTCCTCGTCAGCCAATAGCTGACAGGCTCACTCTCTGCAGCCACCAATCACAGCGCTGTTGCTAGGGCTATAATAAGTATCCCACTATCAGCCCAGCTCCTTGCTGCACTGCTCAGACACCTATTGCATCCTGTAAAAAAATAAAAGCTCAAAGCACACTGGAGGCATTAGGATTCAGCACCAACCTGTGTTCAAGCCAGTGTTTCAGTGCACTGCTACACTTTCAGGGACACTGGCATCACAGTTATTAGTAAATCCTGGTGACATTATACATCCTAAAGCACACTGGGGCCCACTGATGGGCATGTAGGTAAATCTCCAGGAGCTACAAATTCAATTTAACACTTTTAATGGCAAATTCTTTCAAATTAGGGCATAAATAAATGCATATTTGCCATAAAAAGACATATAATTAATTCTGTTTTTATTAAACATACATCCATTCAGATAAACTGGATATTTAACTGATGTAATCTACATGTCTAAAGGTCACATCTATAGGAAAATGGCCATGCCTAACTTCCACCTATACAACAGCTGCTCTGTCAGATCAATGTCATCGCATAAAGCTTTATTTCACTGAAGGGAGGCCACTATGACAATGCACAAGTCATCATCGAGCCATAATTATGTCACCCAGAGGCAAATGCCCTCTAAGTCACTGGATCAAATTCCTCATTAGCATCAGTGGTTGGCTGCTGTAGACTTCCTGGTGATATTGAAAAACACTGTATATCTTTGCTGGTGGATTAAAAATAAACTGTGGAAGCCAGGTGTGTGTGCTGAAGATGTTACAAGTAGGTTATTTTTGTCCACTCTGAATTTCATGAGCTCTTTCAAGTTTGCAGAGAGGTTGTTTTGTTCACATCCCCTCTTCTATTTAGATCATTTACAGCATAACAGATTCAATTAAGGGAAAACTGAAAGTGTATATGCACTGGATTTGAAGATATTTTGGAAATAGGACACTCCAAATGTCTACCCAGCAAACAAGAAGTCAACACCACCAGCTAGTTAGCTTAGCTTAGCATAAAGACTGAAAGCACAGGGAAACTGCTAGCCTTGCTCTGCAGTAACAAAACCACCAAGTACATTGTCCAAACACCTCTGGTTCATTTGTTTTTACTTGTTATTGACAGTGAATTGTGATTGTTATACTTCAGAACTTGTATGTGGCTTAAACAACCAAGATTTAGCATGTCAGGTTAGTTACTGTAGATTTTCTCTGAAGGCCAGTTTTGTTACCTTTGGAAATAAAGTGAGTAGTTTCCTCCTGGATCCAGCTGTTGCTAAGCTAAACTGAAAGACAGCTGTCTATCACATCTTATATAGACATGAGAGTGGTCACTTATCTTTTCATGCTAGGATGATATGCTCCTCTAGCTTTTGTTTGGCTGAATAAGGGTAATGCTCTTTTTCGTGACGACTATTTGCCCAATGAAGGCACAAAACATTTATTTTCTGAACAACTTTGGTGCTTAAATATAGTTTGAAGTGTCCAAAAAGAGCCAAAGTCATTATGTTACAACCAGGTTTACTGCTGTTTCACTAGTAACTGAATGCAATCTCTTATTTAGCATCACTTTAATCTGTCATTTTGACAAATTTAGCAAAACTTTTGCTTTGCTACAGCTTGCATAGAGTAACTACAACCACAGCAGACACTTTTTTTTAAAACTTGGTCTCATTCACATCCATAAAAGTCACCACTGCTCCTTTCAAATGGCTTTTTTCAACTTTATATTGTGATCTCTTCTAAGTCTTAACAACTCTGACAGCTTCTCTCTGCTGTTATCACAAACATGTCTGTGCTAACTTCTAACCTGTTAATATCGCCTAGCATCTTGTTATTCAATAAATATTTAAGAAATAATTAGCAAAGACGTGATAAAAAATATTAGATCTGTTTCAGCTCAGGCCGTAATGACTTCTTCATGGATTTATTACACTTTTTTTAAACATCAGATGGCCTGTTTTTAGCCATGCTAACATATGTAGCTCTACATATGGTAATGTGATTTGGTGCACCACTTTGGCATCAATTTGGTGCTAACTGTCACGCCACCCAGAAGATAAAACCTACCCCTTTATAGTGTCATCAGCAAGTGGATATTTTTGGTTTAGTGTGAAATCCCTTGATAATTACTGGATGCATTGTGCTATTATGCATTGGTAGCAAACATGCTACCGTAAAGCTGAATCTGGCAAAAATGATATCTACTAAATATCAGTATGTTAGCATGCAGAGCTGCTAGGATGGCTGTAGACTCCTGTTGTCAAGCTTTTTCTCTTCCTTTGTTATTTTAGACTTTAAACATCTGTTTTCTCATACCAATCAGTGTCTTTAACTCCAAAATGAATGCTGCATATTTTGCTATCTATGAATTCTAGCACTGAACAGCATTTAACCTCTTGGGGCTCAGACTTCTCAAGTTACTGTTGACCCATTCATCATCAGCCCAACTACAAGGCTGTCATGGCTGTCATGGCGAGTTTTAAGGCTCTGGGGCAAACGTGGCAGCTCTACGGACCAGCAAAAGTCTGCAGACTGACTCACAAGTAATTAAAACTTGAGACATTCCCTGAAAGAATACAGGACGGATAAAGATTGATGGCTCTGTGAGATTGAAGGCCCAGAGCTGAAACATGGCAGCTCAGGACCAATCAGGTGTTAGAAGTAAAACCTTGGATTAATGCTGAAGTGAATCACCATTCTCCGGCAGTGATACCAGAGTTGGTGAGAATATATTTCTGAGCCACTCACCGCACAGACACGTCACATTTTGAAAAGTTTATGATCCGACTCAACGTGATCTGCACCTCAAAGATGCAAAGAAGATAATAGCTGTACATCTCCAGAAATATCAACCCATTAGAGGTAAGGAAGGAGGGAGAACAGAGAGATGGAGGGAAAGAGGGGACTGAGAACAGAGACAAATCTATAAATAGGCCTCCCTGCAGCCTGAGAGTAGACAGTGAGTAGACCAGAGACATCAATGTGACAGCATCTCCGCTATAGAGACTATCTGCCTCTGTAAGGATGGTGAGAGTTTGTATCTTTGGTTAGAAGAGCCTGATTCATCAGTTTTACCCCCAGCTGAGCAAACACATTAAGCGACATTAAATTACACAGATAATACACACAGTCAACTCTGATATTGCCGTTTCCTTAAAGTTCATTCTACTGTGCTATTATTGTTTTTTATTGCAGCGTTAAGTTATGATAAGACGGGAGGCTGCAGACTCTTTCTGGGCACAAAGACAGCTGTTATGCATGACTGCTGCAAAATGAATTATTCAGGCTAACATTTAGACTTTGTATTATTTATCAAAAAGTGCCACAACGTTCAGCCGAAGGTTTTAAGAGACTATTTTAGGGAGCACTCGTCTCCAAACATGCCAAGATACATTGCACTTCTCCGTCTGGTTGCAGCACACAACACTTCAGTTTTTCATGTTATTATTTAACTGAATATCTTTGATTAATTTTCTTATTTGAAACTTGTGATTACTGGAAGTGATTATTCATAATGACAGAGACTTGAGTGATGAACAGAAGTTTGTAAAAAAAGTGAGTCTAAAATTAAGTCCTAACATTTCCCTCCTCCCTTTCTCATGGTTACATCACTCCACATGGTCTTTTTAAGCCTCCTGTATCACAGTCATTTAAATAACACAAGTGTGCTTAAACTTCATTATTTAAACTTTAGATCTTCTTTCAAAGTTTGAATATTTCAGTTCCCAGAAAAGTGGATAAATAGCTTTAGCTAAGGACATCCTGAGCTGGTGTTTCTTTCTCTCTGTTAAGATTGATCTGCTGGTTCATGCACTATTAAAACTCAGTAGCAAAGATTTTGAAGCATCAATACAGATGTTTAAATTCCAAGAAAGGCCATCTGGTGTTCCTTTCTCTTCATTATGATTTAAGATTTAGCTAATGTTTGAGGCCTGTCCTCATCAGAAAGAACACTTCAGATAGCCACATCGTTATTATTCCTCAGACAATTGATTTTTAACATTCACGTGGGTTTCTTATTGCAGATATCTACTGCTACACTGCAGATATCCACAATTCTGAGCATACTATAGTACTGCAACCATAACCACATATACAAGACAAGCTGGTTTACCGCCATAGAACTGCTTATAATTAATTTCAACCACAAGTCTCAAATGAATGAAGCTCTTGTTCTCCACAAACTCCTTAATGATAAACTCGTCCTATTTATGGCATTTCTAACAATCTTATCCACCACAGCAACTTTGCTGGACTGATATCCAGTGAGAAGCTTTGCATGAGCAGCATCATGGACAAAAATCCAGACTAGTCATAATGACATTTGAGATATCTGCAACTATTATTTCACTAGTCAAAGCCAAGTTACAGATTTCTCAATCAATATCGACATGTTGAATAACAATTCTGACTAGTCACATTGTAATTATGACTAGCCAAAATGATGTAGGTATCTGTCATTTTAATTCTGGGTAGTCAAAGTTAGCTGAAGTATGTTTGAAAAGCAAACTACTTCCACCTCTGGCTTGCTGTAGCTTCCGACGCAATCACAGATATCTGCAATGTCATTTTTCCCAGTCAAAACTCTAATTTTCATATCTGTAATTACCTTCTGACTCATCATAGAGCTCATCATTGAATTACTGGGAATAATTTCAGTCCAGAATAATTCTGACTAGTCAGTTTAATTCTTAGCCAGAATTAAACTGCAGTTATCTAAAACCATGATTTACACTAGTCATAATTTAGTAGCAGTTATCCACAATGTGAATTGCACATGTCGGCAACTGAAGTGTAGATATCTGTAATGAGAAACCCCGTACGAATGGTAAAACTGACATCTGAACTGGCAGCTGTGAATTGGAGGAATGGCATTGTGGATAACTGAAATGTTTGTTTGTCTGCAACAAATTGAATTACAGATATCTGCAATGTGTTTTTTTCCCAGTCAAAACATCAATTCATTATATCTGTAATTACGTTCCGACTTGTCTCGTCACAGCTACAGTTTGAGGCGCCTGCAACATCATTATAACTTGTTCAAGCTTAAAAGAAATAGTCATTAAAGGACAAAGTAGATATCTTGAATTGCTGGGAATTAAAGATATCCTAAACCAGAATTAAAGTGCAGATGTCTGAAACTGAAAACTAGCCACAATTCAGTTTCATACATCCAGAATGTCCATGGATCCATTATCTATGCACAGCTTAGTCCTCTGTAGGGCCGGACAGACAAGCAGTCACTACAGATATCTGTCATGAGAAACCCAATACAAATGGTAAAATTAACATCATGGATATCTATATTGACAATTGTGCATAGGAAGAATGACATTTGTGGATACCTACATCATTCCAGCTTGTTCAAGCTTAACTGAAGTAATTAAAATAGGACAATGTCGATGTAATGAATTGTGGGGTAATTAAAGATATCCTAAATCAGAATTATGACTAGCCGGAATTAATCTGGAGACATCTGAAACTGGAATTAAGCTATAATTAGCTACAGTGAGAAACCAGATATGCATGAATGATAAAAGTGACGTCATGAATATCTGAAATGTTCTATTTGGTGAGAAAATATTTAATTATAGATATCTGCAATAAAATGGTTGCCATATTGTACAGCAGGACGATCCCCCACAGTCAGCTCGCTGTCAGAGGAGGTGACCTATCCGACCTCTGTGTGTGAACTCCTCTGACAGAGCGCTGACCAGGAGGACGTCTGCAGCGAGGAGGCCACACACAGTGAAACAGTCTGTGCATATGTTGGGCTAAATTTAACCGTGTCTGCGTTGGGAAGTGATTTATTTGCTCATCTTGGATGCTTTTACACAGGAAAAAGTGAGAATGAAATCACTGCCTTGCAAGCTGTGGTTTAAATATGCACATTATTTGTAACATCCACTTTGGAAGTCCTAACAGGATGTGATAATTAGCTGGTAAATATTAAAACGTAGTAAATCTGTTGCCTTGAACATGTGATAATTATGTCATTTTGACTATTACTTGCTTTCTGTTTCCAGTGCATTCAGTCCTGTTTGTGCTTCTGAGATTGATTTGTATTCTTTTACCTTAAAAGTGTCTAGCTTGCCATGCTTTTTTTTACAATTAGCTCCTCAGGTGCCATCTGGTTGACAAATTATACCTTGCATTGTTTGTGGGTCTGCCTCATGTCTGAGCTGGTGACTCATTATGTACAGTATGTGGGCACAGGGGATTCCCCACAGTGTAGGGAAGAGGAAGAAGAAGCAAAAAAGAAAAGAAAAAAGAGAAACCTTCCTCCACTTTGCAGCCTGGAGGGGATGTACAGTTCAGTTGACAGCGGGCCAGCGGGGTCAGTCATGGTGAATAAAAGACGGGGAGGGCTGGTGACGTGAAGCCGACTGAGGCTTAGGAGGTGGTGTGGTGAGAGCAATGGAGGGTTAACAGTAAGAGCCAAGGGTTAGTGTGTTGAAGCTGAACTGTAGCTGGCTCTGAATGTGGAAACTGAAGGGAGTCTGGGTGTGGAGGTAGACGCTGAAGCAAAGTTTCCTCTGACCATCGATGAAACAATGACACCACAGTTACAGCCACGACATAAAGACTCCATTATGCATTTGAAGATACAGTAGAATAGAATAGAACAGAACAGAATAGACCAGGATGCTGCATTACTACTTGGTGTGAGCTGAGGGAAAAGAGCAGTCATACAGTGAAGTTACCACTCGGTATGAACGCAGTATTGTGCTGTTGCATGGCAACAGTTTCCACAGAAATCTTTGCTCAGAAACACTCCTCTTTGGTCGTCACATAACTGCAGCGTGGAGAAAAATGGCCTGACTGCAGGAATACAAATGAACCATTTTAGCTTGGAGGGGCTAAAGAGTAGTTTTATTTCATTGTAACACATTTACACTGAAGCTAAAGCAGAAAATGTAACATGGGATTTGTCATAATTCTCGATCCAAACCTCTTTGTTTTGTGACGGTTCTGTATTGCAGGCTGTAGGCCACTCCAGGACACAGAATATTTATCTGCAGCTTCAATACTGAGAGCAGCAGAAACAAAGCAGAAAGGGTTTGAAGATTAAAGGCTCTTAGTCGCACTGTAAAACCTTAACTTTATGTATTTTATTCTATTATTAGACCTTGCATGAAACCTAAAAATATTCAGACACTATAATGCTAGGCTTTATGTTTGGACAACTGAAAATAAGTATATAGAATCTTTAACTAAATACATTTAATAAAAGATACATTTAATACATTTAATTAAATTAAAGAAGGCAGCTTAACCACATAAACATATGAATTCACTAGTCAGACTGCAGAAATGACAATAGCTGCTACTCTGCTAGCTAGTCAGGCTAGGTAGCATTTAGCAGGACTACTTATTTGTTTTCTTCTCTTCGTAATGATTTAGAGACTGTAAAGCATAAAGAAATGTGTCTGTCACAGCACTGAAAAATATGCAAGAAATCATCCTAACAAATTTGAATGATTTAAAAAAAATTGCAAAATCATGGAAAATGATGCCGCCAGATGTTGGCAGGATTGAAGAGGTAAAGACTGAAGCTAATGCACTCTATACTTTCTCGCTTGTTGCTATCTCGTCCATATTATACTGTATTATTCTGTCTCAGGCCATCAGAGGTATTGTTCCACCTACTACGCAAACCTTCAACCCACTCCACCTCAGTAAATCCTGCCTCTCTAAAGCCAGCTCAGTGTGATAAACTTGTAGTTTGTGCTGATCGGGACACTGCGCTGTGACAGTGATGCTGTTTGGTGACTGGCAGTGACACACTTGCTCAGGGATTTTACATTTTGCAGCATCATGCCTCCTCCTCATCCTCAGTACTGAAGCATCTATTTTTGCAGCACGATCAAAGGAGAGTGTAGAGGGGAGTGTTGGGTTGTAGTATGCACTAGATAAGATACTGAAATGACTGAAAATCTGCTTTTTACAAACAGGGTTTTCAATCAAATCCCAAACAGGGCGATTTGTACCATTATTAGCGGTATTTATTGAAAATTTCACTTGTTCTGGCCATGTTACTGTAATTTAACCTGATATTTTTGTAGCTTCTTGTGGAATATCATATTCTAAAGGTAAAAACATACCAAAAATAGCAGCTACTTTATTACTCCTGTAAAAGAACAATGTGCAAACGTTTTTATTTCTCTTATGTATTTTAATTGCATCATCCAGAAAAAAAAAATCCTGATTTAACTTTGTGTGATTTTAAAAGGTTATTTTCTATCTGTTCTAACAGTGTGATACTTACTGTCCCTGGAACTGAAAGGTGTTCACTTGTCTTGCTTAAGGGAACTTCAGCAGAGCAGTTTAGTGTTGTTGGGCTCTTTATTTCCAACATAATGCTCCCCTCTACTGGTGTGAAGCATGAAGTGCATTCAAGATTCAGAATCAAGTTTTAGAAAATGTGTAGATGAAGGACCATGCACTTATACTTCGATTAAAACATCATTTAAAATACTACACATGATTAAATTCCCTGAACCTCCCAGAAAGCAAGTAGACTAACTGAAAAAAAGTATTAATAAAGTAAAACAAGAAGATAGTAGACAGGTTTTTTAGAAGGCTGCCATCTAGTGTTTTATATTAAGAAAAGCCGCTGTAGTGCTGCATTTACAGTTTTTCTCAGTTGCTTTGGTGCATTTCTCTGATCAGAATTGAAATTCTCATAACTGCAGTCTAACCTCCACAACATTTAATCATTTGTGCACATCACAGCAGCAGTTTTTCATTCCTTCCAACAAACTGCAAATGTTTTTGCATCAGTTGCTTTCATACAGTTCTCTGCGTTTTTTTTCAGTCAAAACGAACTACACTTATGAATGCTGAATAGTCATTCCCTATAAAACTAATAGTCCTCATTTCATTGCTCGAGTCACTACATACAAAAATGTTGAACTAGTTGTCAAAATCTGTCAAGCTCCCCCTGAATTGCAAGGGAAGACATTCGCTGTGATGTAGATGAAAATATGTGGCCAGACAGACAGGAACGTCTGGATGAATGATTTACAGTACTGTGTATGTTGTATGTTCAGTTCCAATATGTGGTGCAATATTGTTTACAGTTGTGCACAGCTCTACCCAAAGGGTGTTTCTAATGTTTGTTGTAAATATGTGAGTATTTTTCTTTTGCACAATACTGTGAACAAATTAGAATTGCAAAGAGCATATACAGTAAAATGTGAAACATACATATTCAGTGTCTTGTACTCAGTTACCTCACTAAATACAGTAATGTGTAACTTTACTGTAGTTTTCAAATGCTTTTGTAAATTGTGTGTAGTGCTGTCTTGATCATTCTCAGGTGGTGCCACCAAGATCTGACTTTTTTGCATTTGAAAACACTTACAGAATTAAATTGTCCTGATGAATATCTTCTTCATAAACAATGGTGTCAGGACTTTCATCTTGATGACACTTTCAGTGACATGAATATTTGCTTTTGAGGAATGAACTGTCCATTTTGAGCAAGTGGCACACTTTTGCAGGTTATCAGCTAGGTTTTGCAATTTGTACTAATTGTTTTGAGAAATGTACAAACTGTTGTGCAAATATTAATAGTGATGTGAGAAATGCACCAAAGCGACTGAGAAGAACTGTAATATAAGCTGCAATTACACACTACATCATCCAGGGTCACTGTTTAAATATAACTTTTATTATCGTCAACAGCTGTAGGAAAATGTAAAAATATCTTCTTTATGGAGCATATTTACATTTTAAAGGAAATAAATCACTTTACATTAACAATATATGCCATCAAAAATGACAGCTTTACAGTGGACAGAGTGTAAACTAATCAGACTTGTGATTATTAAGTATTTAAAGCATTATAGATCTATATGTTTAATCTTCAGTATATCACAGGATTATCACAGCCTTCTGCACTAAAGTACTGTCAGCATGTGAGCACAGAAAGCATAAAGTAAAAGCAAAATTAGGAGAGTAAAAGACATAAAGAAAAGTAGAAAAACATATTTTTCTACAGACCCTCTGCTCTTTTTAATCTGTCTGAAAGGGTCAGTTTAATCAGTACACTCTGTAAAAGGTTCATCTTCATACAAGTCCTCCAACTCTCCTTCTCTGCTCCCCTCGTTGCTGACTTTCCTGTGGGCGACAAACGCTCGATCATGTTGTTGAAGGTGCTAAGTGAGATTGCAGATGAGGAGGAGGAGGGAGAGGAGGAGGAGGAGGAGGAGGAGGGGTAACACTAGACTAAAAATGTCCAAGTGTCCTTCACAGCACAGCTCATCACTTTTCATCCACATCAACCTCAAGAGGACACAAGAGACAGGAAAGCCAACACAAAGCACACATCATCATCGTACATGTGTGTCCTTTTATTGTAGGTGCAGCTCAGTGCTGAGTGCTTTGTTCTGTCTTGTCAATCCTCTTAAGGTTCAACGAATAAGTGATGAGCTGCGCCTGAGTATTAAAGCATAAAGCTCAAACTAAATGCTTTTATTACAAGTTTACCTCAGGGAAGGATGAGGTTGTGGCGAAGACCCCAATAAGCCCCAAGAACCACTGCAAGAAGGAGATGTGATATAAGAGGCCACAGTTTAAACTCTGTCAGCTTCCAGCACAGTTTCAAATAAACACAGGTGTTATTGTAGCAGGCTAAAGGCAGACATTTTGGAAAATAGGCGTACATGATTCTTTTTGCTTGAGAGTTCGACGACAAAAGTGACACAGTATTATGTCAAGATAGTAAATATAAAGCTAAAGCACAGTTAGCTTAGCTTAGCATAAAGACTGGAAACAGGGAGAAACTGCTAGTCTCACTCTAAGGCTACGTCGTGTTTATTTAATCTGTGCAAAAATCTTTGACTGAAATGTTTTCAGTTTGGTTTTATACTAAAATCATTTCAGTCATCAAATAATCATTTTTACACTTCAGTTTTTGTAGAAAATTAAACAAAGTGGGTGTTAAAGGTGAAGTCTGCAATTATGGAGAAATATTGTTGATGTCTAGCTCGATAGCATATTTAGATAGCATGTGCCTGAGTTAGTAGCACTCTTATGGCCAATGACCCTCAGAGCATCTTCCCTCAGAGCAAATATTACAACGGCTGGTGGGTAATAAATACCTATGAAATAAACTCTGTTGCTGTGTAAAATATGCACGAAGCTGGATGAAATAATATTTTAGAATAATCATCGGAATATTTTGGAATTTCACATCTATCCCACAGCATGTATGTGTTTATTTACAAATATTTATTTCACAATTACTTATTTATTTCAGGTCCCTATCAGATCAGCCTCCAAAGAAGTTTGAACTGGAACACAATGCCACAATACATCATCCCTCCAAGAAGATCAATATGAACGTTTTGATCTTCTTAAGGCCAGCTTTAGCATCAATCTACACCTTTCAGAGATATTTATATCTTTAATTTCATTCTTTGAGCACCTAAAAACAGCTTAAACACAGATGATTTTGAAGGATTTAACCATTTATTAATCACATGTGTCAGATGGACTCAGCGAGTGGGAGTCGCAGCGCTGTGTGCTGCTGGTGGCTGGATGAGTGTGGAGGAGGAGGTGGAGGATGAAGCTGCAGCTCCACGTCTCTTCACAGGGAGGTGTAATTAGCTGAGCCCCCCACAGACAGGAGGCTTGTTAATGGAAAACAAAAGCAGTGCAGCCATTACTGCTGCCGCTGGGGCTTCCATTTAGCTGATCAGGAGAGGACAAATGCTTTTATCTGCCTGAGTGTGCGACTAATTTTAAGGACCAAAACACAGCAAATAAAGTGTATGAGTTAGTCAAAGATTAACAGTCCAGATCTGCTAGTGTGTAGCTCAGTATGTGAGAGACTCACTACATATGATCTATTTTTATCCAAGCATCTGCTCGCTGCTTTGTTGTGTTAGAGGCCTAATCGCAGAGCTGGCAGTTTGGCAGAGCGGCGCAGACGGGATTTGCAGAGTAGGCTACTTACGTAAGGAGACCTCCAGGGGCAGACATGGACCTCTCGGCCCGACGGCCCTGACACTCAAAGGGATTACTGAAGGAGCGCTTCCTCAGCATGGACTTCACCAGGATCTGCAGCAGACATCACAGAGAAAACAAACAACATCTGAACAGTTAAGAAATTAAGAGAACTGACATTTTTTGAGCATTGAATCTCATTTAAAATCCCATTTATTTCACATTCTGGTAAGTGTTGAGCAACTAATCTTAACAGTTTTCATCATCATCTCTCCTTCTGTCCTGTAACATGAATAATACAAATCCACAACTTCAATGCAGCATGACAATTTTTTATTTTTATGTGTTACTTTATTCATTTATTTTTGCAGGGACAGCGCATAATTAAAAGTAATTGCACCAGGGTTGGGTAGCAGTTAATTTACATCTGAAGAACCACATAGAAATAAATACACTACATAAAATATTACATTTGAAAGTCCATCAGTGCAAGACAATAATAAAGAAATCAGTAAAAAATAAATAAATTATAGGTAATCACTGGTGTTGACTTCAGCCAAAGCTTCCTGAATTGTTAATGTTTGTAGGGATGGAATTCCATTTTTGTCACTGCTTTAACTGAGAAGGCAGATTGATGCTGGCTGCTCTCTGAACTGAGGTACCAAATTACCTCTAGTAGATGCTCCTATGTCTTCTATGTCTTCCTAATGAAGTATTACCTTGAGATTCAAATGCAAGAGTCATATAAATGAGAGTGGTTGAGATGTGAATCATAATTTGGAAACAATTTGTGATGGAAAGTTAAGCAAGTTGTGCCACCAGGAAAGAAGCCTTCAGATAATCGCATTAAAGATGCAAACGCAAATATTACTAACACATGTGCGACTCACCACAGTGGAAAGGCTGGGGATGAGTTTGATGCTGTTCTGCACCTCCTCCTCAGTGACCTCCACCGCCGTGCAGTGCTCTTCCTCCAGAGGAAGAGGATTCGAGCCGCCCTCCGTCACCCACGGATGGAGCTGCAGCAACATTAGAAACACGTTCAGTGAATGAAAGCAGAGTGTTGGTGTTATTTAAAGTAACATTACTGTTTGGATGCAGCAGATTGTCACTCTTACCTTAATCTCAGGGATGGTGATTCTCGTTTCAGGGTTTTTATCCAGCATCCTTTTAATTAGTTCCTTCAGTTCTTCACTTATCAATGGCCTGGAAAAAAAGAAGCAACATTAGCCTTAGAAAATACGGCCATAGGCAATAAATATGTTTTAAACTTACCCATATCAGTAAATGATAGGAGTATGAAAATATAGGTGACTACACTGCTTGCAGAATCTAATTACATGTGATAATTTTAAATATATCAAAGCGTATTTTTTATATATTCAGTCTCCTGATGTCACATTCTTCCAAAAATGCCAAACAAATAAGCACAACTTGTTAAGAAATATAACGTCCAGATGTTGTCATCTGCCCTCTAGAGAAATACAGTCTTTATATCTATAAAAAAAACAACTATGTTTTCAGCCCAGTCTGGTACTTTGTCTCCTATCTAAATGTTTCCTGATGTTTGCTCACGTCTCTGGAAACTCCACAGGTTTGTTCTTGATCTTGTTGTGCAGAGAGACGATGTATTCGTCATAAAACGGGCACTAAAGCAGGACAAGCAGAAATGAAATCATCCAACTGTTCAATCAAATGTGGTGCTGGTTGTTTATTGTGCGTGCATCTTGCTTACCATCCCAAAGACAAAACAGTACAGTGTGACTCCCATCGCCCACACGTCTAATGCCTGGCAAACAAATGCAGTAATTATCAGGATGTGTCATCACTGAAAGGCTCTCAGACAACATTCCTTCATAATTTCTCACAATTAAAAAACAGCCTGATCGGATGAGTCACTTCCACAAAAAACATATTTAATACACTGATGAGCGACAGAGGAAGTTGTGTTCTCACTTTTCCGCTGAAGCGTTGCTCTCGTTCGGTCATCATCTCGGGGGCCATGAAGGCCGGAGTCCCTGCTGTGCTGGACAAGAGGGCGTCCGTCCCCTCGAACTCGTTGCTCACACCGAAGTCTGCGATCTTGACGTGACCGTCGTCGCCCAGCAGCAGGTTGGACGGTTTTATGTCTCTGTGGATGATCTTGTGGTAGTGCACTGGAGAAAAAGATTATTGATTTACTGGTGAATCAGCGCTATTATAGTTTTAAAACAGCAAAGATGTGTTTAGAGTTGTCACATGTACAATCATCTTGTCAGTAAATACAAAGTTCTGGTAGTAATTAAAGCTTTTTTTCATTATCTATGCACATTTTAACAGTAGCTAAATAAAGCAATGAAGCTAATTCAGATCTATTTCCATCTTACTTTACAAATCTCTGTTTATTCCCTGTGAATGACTCAAAATGAAAAGGATAATTGTACCACTGACTCCTATAAGCAGAATGAAAGACCAGATAGATAGATAGATAGATAGATAGATAGATAGACAGACAGACAGACAGACAGACAGATAGATAGATAGATAGACAGACAGATAGAATAGAACAGAATTGCTTTATTGATCTCCAAGGGGAAATTCTGTTGTTCAGTAGCAAGCAGAAAGAGTGAAACGACCACCACTACAATACAAATAAATAAAAAAACAAATAAGAAAAATATACTAAGACACAAAATGCACAACAGAGTGTAAAATATCCTCTAATTAAGAAATGTACTAAAGTGAGAAATGCACCATAAAGTGTAAAAGGCTAACAATAAAAATATACAGTGAAACAGAAGTAAAACACTTTTATAAAATCTAGAAAATTATCATTATAAAATGTATTTTAAAATATAAAATTTTGTTTTAACTCTTAAAAAGTTTAAACATGAATTTCTCTACAACAAAAACCCAAAACATTTTCAGTGTTTTTTGTTTGTTTTAATAGTGTAAACCTCTTTAAATGTTAAACTATTGTGCACACGTGTACTAAATTTCAGATTAATACTTAAAAACATTAGTTTTTAAAAGTTCACGATCAGTTGTAATGGAAACAAAGGGGGTCGCAGATATTAATATTAATTACACTTATGAACTCTTAATTTCACATATTGGTGGCTTAGAAGTTGATCATCATTTTGAGATGTGCATTTGTGATGTAGACACATAGCTCTGGTTAACTGTAAGCCAAATGCAGATGAAGGTTAAAGCAAATACACTGACTCTGAATATTTAAACTTAAGGTTGTATATCTTGTGTACTCACGGTACTCTATCCCGAGGACGACATCTCGGAAGTAAAAGAGAGCCTGCTCCTCTGTCAGAGGGTTTTCTGTAGGCACCTCCATCACCGGCCTGATCAGCATGAGAGGTGCAGAAAGTTTGTCAACACTGATGTGACGGTGGCTTCTTCAAACAGTCAAACCATCTCCACTGAGAGCTCGACAGAATACTTGAATGCACAATAACGTACCCTTTCGTCATCAACTCGAAGGCTTGAGGACAAATAATCAGATTTGAAAGATGCCTTGCCTTCATACTTTGATCATATTGTTGAAGCAAACTGGATGTATTATTTCCTACCCATGTGAAGTCCATCGTCATCAGGATCATCCAGCACCTGTAAGACAATGTTAATTCAGCGGTTTCTTATTCTTACAGTTTATTGTTTTCATACTATTAATAGTTGATGTCACTTATTTCGACTGATTCCTTATATCTGAAATGCAACTATTTAACACTTTATCACAGTACTAAATGTAGTTTAGTGACACAATATACTCTTCAACACAGTCTGAACACAGGAATAACTGTCCACAATAACAACAAAAAACACCTGTACGTGTGTCTCTCTCGTTGTGTTTTCTGCTTGTGTTGTGTGTTTTAATCAGTTTTCTGCAGTAAGTTTGCAGGACCGAGTCGTCTGACCGACCTCCACCAGTTTAACAACATTGTGGTGATCCAGTTTCTTGAGGATGGCGATCTCCTTGTACACTCTCTCCAGAGGCATCATGGCTTTCGGGAACGGATCCTGCTGCGAGTTGGATCCCGGAGAAGGCAGGCGGCCTGGAGGTGCACAAACACGACACCGTCACCACCAAACACCACAGGAATCACACGCAAGTGCTCATTTAAATGGCATTTCACTCACGCAAAAATCCACACTGTCTCATCAGCTTTTTCTTTGAAACTACTTTCATTGCCTGAAGATGAAGCAAATGAAGTTAGTGAAGGCAGACTGGCATCTTAACAACATTTTAATGTGGTTTAAAGGCTTCGACTTACATAGTACTCTTCAGAATCTTCATTATAGGCTAATCTCACCACTCCATATGAACCCTGGGGAGAAATAACACACATAAGCTGCTTTATTAATCATATTTACTGTCTTGTTATATAGTATATATACACTTTACAGTATAGTGTCTATATAAAGTGGTCACCCTGTTTTTAATGTTTTGTAACATTGAGTCAATTTGTTTGGCTTTTTTGACAAGATTTTACAAATAAAGATTCTTTCCTGTCAAAGTGAAACCAGATTTTCACAAAGTAGTAAGAATTGTTTAAAAATTTTAAATAAATAATCACTTCCTTTAAAGTGACTCACCTAATTCAACGCACGTGCAGCCGAGCCAAGTTAAAGTGACCATGATTCAGTGTTGAAAAGCAATAAAAGGGGGACATTTTTATAGGAACTGTACATCATAATGATTATTTACCTTTCCAATTTCTTTCTTCAGTTTATACTGGTTGAGCTGGACACTGTCCTGCAGAATCAAAGGGGGAATTCAATTATCTCACAAATAACAAACTGAATTATGTCTGAAAAGTCAGTTCACGTCTTCTCACATCAGCGTCTGTGATGGAAACACGTTTGGTTTCAATGGTCGGCTGTCTGGCGATGCGACTTCCTCTCTCCTGCAGCGACAGCTTCCTGTCCGACAGTCGATTTCTCTGGCTGCTGCTGGGCCTCGGAGCCCCCGACCTGTAGCCGTTGGGAGGCGTCAGGCGGTTGGTGCTGGCAGTCACGTTGATGGCCGCCACTAAGTCTGCCAGCTCGCCGTGGTGCTCCGAGTCCAGCTCGGGCCTGAAGACAGCGTCAGTGCTCATGGTGGTCGGTTGCGGTTCACTCACAGCAGAAATAGACCAGTTGAAGTGTCAGAGGATGCATCGCTGCACTGAAAGTGTAGAAGAACAAACAGAGACGTGAAGACAGTGTTTTTGTGCTAAGAGACAAAAGAGCCATCTGACCATCAAGAAAACAGTTTTATATTCCAGCGTTGCCCTCTGGGTTGGAATTTCTGACACCAAAAAAATGTTTAGCAGCTACATCATGTTTTGAAATTCAAGCTGACTTGATGCAGTGTTGATCTTTACACCACAATGCATGAATAAAAGTCACTGGCTAGCAGAAAGTCAACGTTTAGATTTTAGTGCTTGATGCATCATGTATGAAGCTTTTTGTTGCTATGGAAGGAAGGCAGCGCTGGTTTGAAGAGCACAGTTCAAGAAATGAGATAAAGCTGAGGGTGAGGAGTTAGAAAGAAGTAAACTCACCATGGTCCATATTTACCACAACGATAAAGGTAAAGTTTTAGCCTTAAATCAAAGACAAAAGCAAAAAACAGTGACTTTTGCTCTTACCAAGGTTCTTTTGGCTAAAATATGCTCCTGAATGTCTCAGAAGTCGAGACATTAATGAAAGTAGTTTAGAGCAGATCCAAGATGACTGCAGTACAGAAACAGAATAATAATAGTAATAAGAAAAATGCAGTTCTGTTTTCTGCCTGAAAATTAAAGGTTTCATTCATTTTTAAAGTAAAATAAGAAATATTTGGGCTTTCTTGCTTCTAAAATAGGATGATCTGTGGAAAAACTATAACAATAACAAGCAAGCATTTTGTTAGTTAACAGTGCAAAAACAACAAGTTGTATTACACCTTTAACATTTGTAAGAATTACTAATTTCTCTTAAAAGCACTGAACACCCACATAGGTGTTTTATTCTGTCTAATTAGACCTTTATTCAGTTTGAACTGGACAGAGTCATGATATGTGGTATGATCTAATTCTCTCAACTAGTCATACAGACAATGCTTCAAACTACACTGCAAACAAGTGCAAGAAAAACTACTTTTAAAAACTACATATCCACAAATGCAAATCTTTTTTACAGCACACACTGCAGGTAAGCACAGGTGGAAGCAATAACATCACCAACAGCTCTGCTCTATTCAGTGTTTTTTTAAGCCGACCCACAGTAGCAAGACCCTGAAACACTCACTTATGTAACAAGCAACACCTAATTTTTCCTGCAATTCACATTCATATCTGCTGTAAAAGAAAACAAAGTCTGCTGGTGATGGTGTCTGAGCTGAACATGTTGCCCTTTGAGGAGTTACATAAAAAACACTGGTGTGATTTATGCAGACTGCAGTGCTGCCTGAGATAAGAGCAGAGGTGAGATGAAGTAAAAGCAAAGACAGAGGAAATGAAGAAACCTTGCTCTTTAGCTGCAGATAACTCCTCATGAGCGAGACTCATTGCTGCCTAAAATACAGAGCGGAGACCTGAAAAGCTTCTTATGCAACAGAGTGGAAAGACTTCAGAGGTGTGTAAATTCTTAATATTAGCAAAGAACAATGGATGACAGCAGTATGTACAAATGTTTAAAAATCCTTTGTAGTGCATCATGCAAATCAATTAAAAAAGTGCATATTAAAAATGATTAATAGGAAGTGTTCGTATGCATTAAAATGCCTAATGTTTATCTGAAACCTTTTCAATATATCACAACAACAAAAATACAGTTAAAACATTAGACAGGTTATTTACTCACACAGTGAAGGTGTCCTGTGCTGTAGTAAATCTGCAGCTCGTCTCAGCCTCGGTGCAGGACTTTCACTGGCGAGGGACATCAGCAGGGCTCGTCTTAAGGATTAACTGAGGCTACATATAGCTGAGGCAGAGTTATTCTGAGGGCAGCCGCTGGTCATGTTGACAGACTCGCAGGACAGAGCTGGACATCAGGGAATCCCCAGAGTGGTTGTAACAGGACATCAACAGCTCACTGTACTAACCAATCACACCATATACTGTGCAGAGAGAAGTATACGTTTGATTTTAATATTCACCTGATTGTAAGATAAACACCTTGGATGTTAAAAACAGGCACTAATAATAATTAATCGGCTTTATTTTGGCCCAGACTATCCATTTTTACTTCCTGCTGAATATGTAAACCAGCTGCTCCACCACCTAAAAACACTGAAGCTGCGTAATGAGCAGCTAATAAGAGGATAAAGGAAGATTAAGACAGAAAAACATGAAAAATACCTTCAGAAAGAGGCTTTACCAAACTGTAAACTCTACTAAAACAAAGGAGGGCATCCCTATGGCTAATAATGGCACATTTACATTTATTTAAATGTTGATTAATGTACATTTAAATATGATAGACGATTGATTGGATGATTCACGTTTTCAAGATAAAAGTAGCTTTGTATAAACTGGAAGCCACACAAAAGCTGGCTACCAAACATGTTTGTTATTTCTCTGTGCACCCTGCAGCCTAATAAATAAATGAACCAAGCTGCAAGCGCTGCCAGCTGACTCACTGCTAACGCTGATGAATGGTAATGCTAATAAAATAATGATCCTTCCAACAAGATGACAGATCAGAGCCACATTTAAACATATTTTTAGCTCACCGGGGGAAATCTAAGACAGCTGGGTTGCAAGCAAATATTAGTAAGGGTCTGTTCCAGTAAACACAGTCCAATATTAAACAGCATGCAAAGTAGAGATTTAGCATTTCTTAATACATATATGCAGTATGCCACAAATAATAGTTATTTTACTGGTGATTATCTGGTTTCACTTTGCAGTATTCAAGCCAGCATGCTTTTCTGTCCATTCTGACCCACAGTCCTCCACACAGCACTCAACAGATACGTCACACTGTGTCTTGATTGCGTAACAAGCTTGGCAGCTGAAAGTGAACAAGCAGGTGGTCAAAGCTTAAGGCACAATATAATGACTAAGAAGTGTGTCTCCATTGTTTACATACATGCATGCAACAGTTAAGTACTTTATAAAGGCAGCTGGACAGCAATGCAAGCTTTTTGTTTAGTGAATTTTCTATTTTATTGACATTACTCCACCAAAACAAATTTCATTGTCACTATTTTGAGAGCACAACATTGCTGCATCCTGGGTTTAATCCCACCCAATACAACTGCATTTGATTTAAAGAAATATATGCAAGCCTGAGTGTTTTTTTTACTTCAGGTAGCAGGATGATAACAATGCATTGGAATTATATAGCGCTTTTCTAGGCACTCAAAGACACTCTACACTACATTATTCATTCACTCCATACTCGATGGTGGTAAGCTACATATGTAGCCACAGCTGTCCTGGGGTGGACTGACGGAGGCGAGGCTGCCAGTCTGCACCATCAGCCCCTCTGCCCACCACCAACCACTCACTCTCACTCTGCATCCACCCAGGCTTCCTGGTGTTTCCTCACGGTCTCCCATCCAGGTATTGACCAGGCCCAACCTCGCTTAGCTTCTGAGATCTGACGGGATCGGGCATCCACAAGGCGGTATGGCCTTGATGACAAGGTGGTGACAAGGTGCAGCAGACTATTCTGCACTGCGTCAGCACTAGAGAATAGTCTGATAGAGCAAAATGGAAATGAGGCGTAAACCTTATTCTTATTCTATTTAAAAATCAGATTTGACTGCTGCACTCTGCTGTTCTTTGCATATGTGAAGGTCAAAGTTGGATTAAAAAAGAAAAAAATGGTCTAACTAATGACGATCTATGTCAGACAAAAAAAAAAAATCAATTCAGTTCAGTTCAGTTCAGAAATAGCTGTGTTGATACCCCAGAAAGTTTCAGGTTTGTGAAAAATAAAATGTGCATTTAATTCAAATTAAACATAATACTCATCATCTGTTGATTCCAGTGACAGCATTATATCCTCAATAGATTTTCATTCAGTGTTGCCTTCACCTACACCTGAACTATCACACAACTTTGCATCAGAGTCGTTAAAATTAGCAGCCAGGATGGAAGTTACTACTGAAAATAAACATTTGACCCAAAAAACAGAACATTGTTTAAAAACACTCCTGCAGACTTGTGTTCTCTACTTTTTTTTTCATTTTTCGGAAATAAGAGAGGAGACACGCTCGGTGTAATCACCTGGTTCCCGACGGTCCCTGAATGCAGCATGCGGAGATCCAGCAGGACGACGGGAGTCAAAGTGAGAATGATCGGAGGAGCGTCATGTCTGTGCGGCTGCAATTTAATGTGTGCAGGACCAGAGAGCTGAGAGAGCTGCTGGAGGACGAAGACAAGATCAATCACATCGTCAGATGCAATGAGAAGGTGAGGGATGAAGAAATGAGTGCTGCAGTACACAAAAAATCTGTAGTGGAGGAAATATTCAGACACTAATACCAGCATGCATGTGAAAGTCCATGAAAGTCTTCAAAATAAAAGTCCTCTGACTGCATGAGTAGATAACAATAAATCCTGCATTAATTTGGCTAAATTAATTTATTCTTTCAAATGGGGCTGCAACTAATAGTTATTCTTATTTTGGATTGTAAAAATGTCTTAATTTCTCCATTTTAAAGTTAATTAATTTAATCTGAAAATGGATAAAATGTCAGGAATTCTGTCTGACCAAACAGTCCAAACCTCAACATTATGAAACAAATACAAAATTAACAAAAATAAAATTTGCTTGACAGTTTATGTTTTTTTGTTTGCAAATTGACTTAAACAACGAATAAAATAGTTGCCAACAAATGCGCTGCCAGTGGGTTCATCCTCTAATCATGTCAGCTCTGCTTATTTATACTGGTTTGTAGTTTAAAATCACCACATTTAATAATTCTTAGTGTGTTTTGTAGCCAGATATATATGATATAATACATGAACAGTGGTCACATATCTGTAGTGCAGAGAAATCTCCCTCAGAAACAGTGGGAAGGACTGAGGGGAAGGACTGAGTTTTCATGTGTGGATGTTTCTTTTAGCTCTGTGGATTCACCGTTTCTTGTGGTTATTCTCAGGTTCAGAAGCTGCAGCAGGCTGCAGAGAAAACGCTGGTTTCAAATCAAAAACTGGCAAAATCGAGTCTTTCTCAAAAACCGAAGTTTAGAGATGCAAAGTTGTTGCTTGCAATGAAGTACAAGGAGCTGGACAAACTCAGGAGCATCATTCAGGCCAAACAGGAACAACTTGGTGAGTTTTGGAATTAATTCTGTACTATTTTATCCTGACTGCATTAAATCTGTTTAGTTAACATCCTGAAACACGATAATTTCCTTTTGCAGCAGAAAAATACAGCGTTCGTTACACTCAGTGGTGCCTTCAGGAAAAGATTAATCATGCAGAGGAGGAGTTTGAGGTAGGAATTGCTTCTTCTTCTTTTTTAGAATCCGTAGTATCTGCAGTACGTCATTCTGTGATGTCTTTCCTTGGATAAAAGTATTAAAATGTCTTGCTAGTAATGAGATACTGTTTAACATATTTTACTGTAAAATATTAAAAAGATCTGCAGCATCAGCAAGTCAAGAAGAGCTTTTTTTGTTTTATATTAGATGATATTAAATGTAGGTCACTTTTTGCTTTGGGGTAATCTATTCAGTTTTACGTAGCTGGAGATAAATAAAACACGTCAGCAAAGTTTTCCTCACTAAGACGGCCACATTTCAGGCTGGTGTTAAAGTAAAGAAGAGCTCTAACGTGGTACAACAACATGCCTAATGTGTGCGTTTCCACTCACAGCTGCTGGTTCAGAGGTTTGCAGAAGGAAAAACAGCCCTGACCGACTTCCTGAACTCCTCTCTGAGCTCTCGGAAGCTTCACCACGTCAGGTCGGTTCTGCTAAAGAAGCTCCAGGAGATGATCAGACATGAGCAGAAAGCAGCTCAGAGACTGGATGAGGCTCAGTGTCTCCCTGAACAGATCCACTCACGCTGCAGTCTGACCACAGCGGTCGTCTTACCGTCCTGCTGCCACCCTTCCTTCCTGCTGCCTCTCAGTGTTTCCCAGTGTTTCCAGCATTCACTGCTCAGATGTGAAGAAGACGAGTTCCTGCTTTCAGCAGCCGACAGACGAGGCCTCAGGTGGCTGACGAGACCCGTCAGGCTTCAGCCTCTGAAGATGCAGCAGAGGAGACATCATCAAGCACCACAGTGAAATCTGTTTCATTTGTATTTATTTATTGTTGACTTGTTTTTGTGTTAATACATCTTTAATAAACTATCAGAGGCAGAGAAGTTTGGGTGCAGAAATACTTTTACCTCAGAGCTGCTCTTGTCTTGATGTCGGTACCAACATGCAGATAAAAAACTCAGATGCTTAAGAACAAATCATTTTTAAGGTAAGATGGTTTTCAGCTGCACACTGGGCAGCATCTGGAGTTTTTAACATTCAGTTTTACTCCCTTTCAGAGTTCTTTCCTGAGTCAGGTGATACAGCCTCCATCATTTAACTTCATCTGAGAAAAGCTTCCATCATTACAGTTCAAGTTCTCTACGTTTATGAAACAGAAGTTTATTGTGATGCATTTCATCATTTGAAAACCTCAATTGTGATCCAGTAAACAAAAGGGAGAACAGACCGAACTGTCCAGCAGCAGAAACAGTAACATTTTCCTAAATCCTGCATTTCTGAAATGACAGGAGAAGAAGAAAGTCTGATTTTGTTACATTTTAACCCAGTAATTGAACTTATTTTGCATGAAAAATCATATCTGGTTGTGCAGTCTGTCTTTAAACATTCACTTTCCCCTTTTAAACCGAATAGAAATCCTGATGTGCTGTTGCTGTTTAGCTCTGACACTATCATATATTATTACTCATCTGTAGTTTGAACCATTCTGTTACATAACACCAGAATTTTTCTTCTTAGGTTTACTGATTTTCTACATTTACCAACCAAAAGACATGGACCTTGACAGAATTAGCATTTAGTAAGCTCAAATTCTGCCACCGTATTTTAAATTACATATCAGTTGAAAACACAGAGCCTTATAATTCAAACAGTGTAAACTAGTTTCAAACAAAAGCACTAATGCAACAATAGCAGCAGCAGCAATAGTACTTTGTAATACAAACAGCAGATTCTTACCTTTTCTGTCTTCAAGCGTTGCCTCCTAACATTCAGCTAAACGTTAGTCGATGAGAAGAGTCAGTTAAGATTTGGTTGGAAGAAAATCCAGAATGTGTGTTACATCTCCTTCAGTGACAAACAAGCGCTGGAAAACATGGAGCTTTTTAAAACAGAATTTCCCTGTTCTTTTAAATTGCAAATAACTAGTTAAAAAATCATTTGGAAAAGTGTTAATTTACATGCTGATTGTAAAAAAACAGGACAAAACTGTTAATAATGTCCATATCAACCATATGTAGTTTTACTAGTAGTAATCTGTTCTTTTACAGTGTTTACTGGAATTTTTTTTACTGCATTTAAATCAACAAAAACACAATTATTTGACAGATATTTGTTGTTATTTGAAATAAAAATTATACATATTAAGATTTTTTAAATGGTATTTTTTTTCCTAACATTCATTTTGTAATTCAGTACAGTGTGTCATTCTTTTTCAGTTCTGAAACTCAAACTATTTTTTTGATTACCCTCCAAAAATAGGTGATTAAGTTCATGTCAGAACAGTGTGACAACTAGTTTACCAAAAATCCAATAAACAGAAACCTTTCAAGCTTTTAGACTTTTGTCTTAGGAAGAAACAGCTGGGCAATAAGTAGTTAATGAGATAAAGACATCTAAACATCATGTAAATTAAAAAAAAAAAAAAGTAATTCACTGTACAACTGCAGCAGTAGTGCAGAATATAAGTCAACTTATCGTAGTACATTTGTGTAGTAGATGAATCAGTATCATTAGTAGCTGCTTCAACAGATTTTGTTTTTTGCAGAGGTCACGAAATGTGATTGTTTGGTGCACAAAGTTACTCAACTGATGCCAACAGCTGAACAAACTGGTGACAAACGCGATGAGTGCGGTAAGAACACGAGTGTTTCCTCTGCAGTGAACTTGAACTGCTCACCGACACTTGATATCTCTGGTCATTTGTGAGCTCAGACTCCTGCCAAGGTCAGCGAAGGAGCAGCTCCTCCTTTACTCTAAACTCTCTGTTCCTTAATGTTCGTCCTCACGTTCAGCAGCGAGTCTCTTGATAAAGGACCGATGATGATCGTGTTACTTGTTCAGTATCTTTGTGTTTCGGTTCCCCTTCGACTCGCCTGAACAGACACGAGGGTTAGCCAGACTGCCATGTGGCCCAGTGCAGCTCGCCGGACCAGTTCAACCATGGAGAAGCCTCACTGCCATGACAGGAGATGATTAGCAAGGTGGAGCGTGTTCACGGGCTTCTGTTACACCACAGACTTCAGTTACATCTTTGTCAGCAGCCTCTTTTGTCCCACAAGACTCAAACTGGGCAATTTTCTTGTCTGTCAGCTGATTGTTTAGTGCTTTTCACCTCATTCACATCCGTATCTCTGCTTTGTTTGGTGGAGAACCTGATTATATTTGCACAGAAATATATGGAGACTTTAAATACACAGTAAAATGTCGCAACAAAGATAAACTGTCCTCTAAATTCTGTGATATTGGATAAATATGGTCACACATATTGGTCCATAACTAGCCTGAGAACTCTCGTGTCTCACAGTTAGGGGGTGTTTTATCTTCGCATTGTTGCCCTGAAAGGTCTCATGTAAAGGGGATTATACAGTATCTGTAACAGCATCCGGTAGTAGAGCAGGTATGGAGTGACACTTGAGGTTCACCGGGTACGAAATGGGTCAGTGTTTGGCACATGGTCTCTTTTTGATTCATTTCAAACTGTAATGTACATTTTTTTGGTTTATTACCTTCATAGTTTGTTAAATTAGCGACATATGACTCGTTAATTTGGTTCCTATTTTGCCTGTGAGTCTCACATAGAAGACAGCATTACATGGTGGTCCAATGAGAGCATTTTCACTCTATTTTCCCTGCGTACATGACAATAAATCAAATAGTCACAGAGCAGAAACTGTACATTATAAAAAAACAGCTAAAGACATCCAGAAAGATGCATTTAAACCCAACAAAATTGGAATCAGGCAAGTCAACCTTTAACATATAAACCAATGAGAGAGATAAAGACAGGCCTGAAACGGCCATACATCAGGTTTAACTGAAAACATGACGAGCAGGTTTAGAACCTAAGTTTAACCTTAGAATTAGCCAAAGAAATCAGCTGATCTGTTTGGTGTGATAATGATCCACTTCAGCGGAGGTTCTGTGTTTCTGTGCAACAATTGATCAGTGGGACACTCAACTTTATAAATGACATTTTTGCTTTTCTTCTTTTTCTTCTTCACAAGTCCAAAATTCGGCTCCAATCTAAGCTACATTGCAAACAGAGCAGAAACGACTGACCAATAAATAAACCAACTGACTGACAGAAAACTAATAACCCATTGTTTTGATTACTTTCAAGCAAAAAAACAAAACTCCAAATTCCAGTTATGCAGTTTGAAGTTTTGCTTTTTTTCTTCACCTGATGTGAAAACAAACTCAGCATCTTTAGAATTTATGGTTTTAGGTACTTTTAAAATTGCGAATAGCAATACATACATACATACATACACACATACATACACACACACACACACACACACACACACACACACACACACATACATACATACATACATACATAAATACATACATACATACACACATACATACATACATACATACATACATACATACATACATACATACATACATACATACATACATACATACATACATACACACATACATACACACACACACACACACACACACACACACACACACACACATACATACATACATACATACATAAATACATACATACATACACACATACATACATACACACATACATACATACATACATACACACATACATACATACACACATACATACATACATACATACATACATACATACATACATACATACATACATACATACATACATAAATACATACATACATACATACATACATACACACACACATACATACATACCATTTTTGTTGCTTTAAAAGAAAAATAAATACTCTTTTCATTGTAGAAATAATCTTCAGATTAGTCTAGATTGAAAATAATCACTGGTTGCTATGCTAATTCTTACACATTCATATAAAAGACTACATTATACCCATTCGATCATTAAAATGTAACTGAAATAAAAAATCCAACCAAGACAGACCAGACAAATTTACTTACATTAAACATTTACTATATCCCTTTACACTCCCTTCACTCTCAGACATTTTTGCACTTCAAATATTCTTTTCTACATTTGACAGAGACAGTGTGACCCATTGTTTCTATATGTACTTACATATATACATGTGTGCATGTGTATATGTGTGTGTGTGTGTGTGTATATATATATATATATATATATATATATATATATATATATATAATGTCAGAATGTCTTCAGTGAAAAAAGGCCGATTAAAAACATTAGAAAACATTGATTATTCTAATAATTAAATAAGAAAAACATCATCATTAATCATCCCTGCAGTTTCTATAAAGGGGAACCTTTTATGCTAATTTTCAGCTCTCTATTTTTATTCTGGAACTCCAGTAGTCTATATTTGCATGATTCATAGTGAATAAAATGTTTATTTATCTTATACTCTATCTTCTGACTTGGCAGAAGCTAAATAAAAGCATAACGGTTCCCCTTTAATACACATTCAGTTTTATCCCTGAGGATGAACAAGCCCAGACCAACAGCAGTTATAACCACGCCTCAGCTTTCAGTGTCAAACCAGCAGTTAGACTGGTCCGATCGGAGACTCCCAGGACTGCTGGATTCTCACCACAGCTCTCTTAATCTGCTCGTAGCTCATAAACATCACAATATTCCAGGAGCCCAGACGAAGAAACGAAGGCATGAAGCTATAAAAGAAATCATTTAAATTAAGAACTTCTGCTTCACAGATTTCATCATGTCAGCTTTTGATAACTTCACTACTTACCCCTTATAGAAAGATGTGAGTCCCTCTTTAATCAGCATGGTTAAGGCACAGTTAATTGCACCGCTGTACTGACCAGGAACTGAGTTCATGAAGCGAGTTTTTACCACATCCACTGGAGACGCTACAATCGTGGTGCAGAAACCTGCTGCGAAGGCTGCAGTGAAGTGACACGGCATGTTGTCTGTAGAAAACAGTGTTTGCTTTGGTTAATAAAGGTCACACAGGAGGCTGTAGAAGAGGAGAAACAATGAGGTGCACTCACCTGTCATCAGTTTGTACTTCAGGATGAGCTCTTTGATGATGTCATAGGTCACCAGCTCGGAGCAGTTTACGATGGCGTTACGGGTTATGTTTGGCAGACAACCTGAAAAGACAGTTTAACGGATTTTTTATGTTCATATGATAAAAATTGACCTGAAGAACCTTTAAAGAGTCATCAAACTAGTAAATCAAAGTACAGTACCAGTTAAAAGTCTGGGCACAACCACTCTTACAGTGTTTTTTTCCTAGTGTAGAACAAGACATGAATACGTCATCTTGACGTGGATGAAGGTCAGTCAGTGTGGAAATTTCAGGTTTTTTACAAGTTTCCTCAAAAACCACTAAACATTTGGTGAAACCGGCTCTAAAGAGGGCCACCTTAGGAAAGGAAGCTGCAGAGGAGAGGTTCCTTGGAGTTACCAGCTTCAGAAATCACTTAACCTCAGATTAGAGCCAACATCATTGCTTCCCAGAGTTCAAGCAGCAGATCCATCTTAGTCTCACACAGTCAGACCTGCTGTGTCTCCACAGAGCTTTACTAGCATTCGATGAGTCAAACTACACACATCTCAGCAACATCTGTGTGAATCAGGCCTTTACAGTAGAATTTTGTACAAAAAACACGATAAGAACAAGAAAATTGGCAGTTATACTAGTAGACATCCGTACAAATTAGTCCAATTGTGTGATTTTGGCTCTTGATGAAGTTTTTTCCTTCTACATGAATCTATATGGTAGTTTCCATGTCCAGTTGATACCACAGGTCCAGTTTGTTTTATTCCACACATTCTTCTTTTTCCTTGTCAAAGCCTGGTGTCTACATTAGCCACAATGCAATTTTAATTGTTGTTTAAAGATTCAGGTGTGTTACACTAGAAGTGGCTAATATTGGAAGGTTTTCATTGTGCTAATGTGTCATTCTCTCTTCTTGTTCCCTCCACCATGATGGAGGACCATCCAGTTACATAAATGCAGCTCAATTAGACGAGGAGCAGAGAGAAGGCTGAGAATGAGGAAACACAGGTGAATCCCATGAGGAAGTGTTTTATCAAGCGGTGCGACGTAGAAATGCCGCACCTTCATGGGTGTTGATTTCATTTGACAGAAATGCAGCCTGTCACAAGCAGCTGTGTTCCAGCATCCACACTTTCAGCTGCAGTACGTAGTTAAAGTAATTTCATTCCACTAGTGTTGCTAAAGATTGATGCTATGGAACAAAAACATTCTTCATTTTGCAGCTTCAGCTCCTTCTGATGTCTCTTTCTCACATCCTCGCCGGTAGAAGTTAAGATGCGAACTTCAGAGTTGCCAGAGGTGAAGCTGGAGGCTTTTTTTTCTCTTTCAAACTTTAACCTCAGCACAGTCAGACTCTGCTGACATCACTTGAGGAAGTTCATCAGCTTCTACGCAGCACAATTTAAAGCCATGAAATACTTTTCTCAAATATTCAGTAGTACTCCTGTAGTAGAACACAAGTATAAAGTCTGTATTTAAAATCCAGGAAGTCATGGCTGCTGCTCACTGTTTAGATATGACTGGCTGTGCAACAGTAGCACTCAGCACAGCCGACTATAAAATGCATACATTTCCTTGTACCTTTCCAAAGCCCTTTAAAGCCTTCGTCCCTGGCGATGGTCCTGTAGGCATCGATTGTGCTGCTGTATCTCTTCACAGAGCCGCTCTCAGGCAGCCGAACCTGAGCCTGGAACCGGACTTTCACCACATCAGTGGGCTGAGCGAAGGCCACGGCCATCGCTCCAGTTGTGCAGCCTGCCAGCAGCCGAGTCCCGATTCCTGCATCTGGGAAACAAGCAGGGCAATTATCATACAAACAAGTTAACACACGGCAGTTAGAGATGAAACCGAGGTGCAATTTTGATAATGACGACTTTGAAATTTGGCTGTTGGGTTGGTCCAACAATAATGTTTTATGGCCTCAGACCTGGTTTTACAAGTTTTGTTCCGGAGTGAACTTGATCAGGGTGCAGACTAGAAAGTCTCTCTGGCTAAAAAGTTAAAAATGTTAGTCACAGTCAGCGACAGAGTGAAGCAGATGAGGCCTCCAGCATAAACACAGATCTGTTTCCAGAGGAGTCTGCCCTGTGCTCTACTTTGGAGGTGTTTTGAACAGTTGAACTGTTTTTAAGACCAGTGACAGAATGTTGTTGAACTGACAGAGTCTGTTTGACAGCCATATGATCAGATTTACGGTTTTACAGTGTAGGTCTTATTTCCTGACATGTGGGGGCAGTGTTTGAACTGTTTCACAGCTCTCCTTCTACAAGGTCAATAGAATTTCACTTAACTAGTTGCTTGAGAGCAGGTGAGGACATGTGTCTATTTAATGAGCATATTTATTTTTATAGAGATTGTTTTTACTGTATTTAAGATAAATATGAGCCACACAGGCATTCATGCAAGTCAAACACCCGTTATAGTTGTTTTATGGTTGCATCCGCAAGTTTGAATAACAACTGGTTCAGTTAATGATTTTTTCAAGCAAAATCAGCAAATATTTGGTGATTCCTGCTCCTCAAATGTAAGAAATGCTTTTATAATACAATGACTTTTTCACATTTTTAAATGATTTACAGCCCTGTTCATCAAAAAATAATCAGCTGGTGAGCTGATAATGACAATCATTGTATTTCCAGGCCTTACACTGATCAGATGTATGAGACAGGGTGTATCTGCTGGAACCTGCTGTGTACTGGAGGTTCTGATGAAGTGACTCATACTTTCTGATCCACGGGTGTAGAACTGTTTCATGGTGTCGTACAGGCCGATTCGGACTGAGGCGAAGCTCATCTGTCTCTGCAGTCCTGCCACCAACCCACTGTAAAGACTCCTGGGTCCCTCAGTCTTCACCATGGTGTAGATGGTGCCAAACACACCCCTGTATTTAGCCCTCTGGCCCTCCGATAATCTCCTGGATTCACCCTGGATCTACAGTAACATCAAAAACATCACTGAAAAGTTGCTCACAGAATGGCAAGCTTCACAAGATAAATGAGGATGTGTGTCTATTATCAGCATTCTTTCCATGTCACATCCACACAACTTTCAAAAGTCTTAATAAATTCCTCATCGTTTGTTGGTTTTAACAGCAGGAAGCATTTCTCTTCTGTAATAGCACATAAATGACACATTATTTCTGTTGTTATGAATCATTATTAATACACTTAGCTGTTTTTGGGTCTACAAATAAATAAAAATGTGGGATTTCTGCACCATTGAGTGAACAGCTTGATCATAAGTGTGATTCAATCTGCATTAAATATAATCAAGCAGTCAGTGGAACATGTAAAATCCGTTTAGTGCGTCTACAGTGATGAATGCAATGTGGAGTCTGTGGTTCAGTGTTTCTGACCTGCAGGCGGACTTTGGCGGTGTCCAGAGGGAAGGTGACCAGATCAGCCACACATCCAGCTGTTCCAGCCGAGAAGATCTTCACAGCAGCTGTTGGCGCCAAATCAGCTGTTCTTCCTCCTGAAACCATGATCAAACCTGAGCTCAGAGGATCCACAAAGTCTCACCGATAACAAAAAAAATTAAAAAGTAAAGATAAGAAAACCCTGAGCGCCTTCAGCCCATAAATCTCAAGGAGACAAAGCAGCTTCTGTCCGCATTAAGCAACGATATTCCACAGCTCAAATACACGAGCAGCTTAATTATGTGGTGGATTATTTGTCCTGTCATGACTTCATGCCCGAGAACAAACTGTGCTGCAGCCAAAGTCAAGTTTCAGGTAAAGAAAAGTTGATGGAAAAGTTCTCCTGATGCGCCATTACGCGTAAAAACGCTCAACCGCTGAACAAATAAAACTGAAGGCAAGAAAATCTCCAGAGAGTCGGAGCCTTTCCAGACACCAGCCGACACATTCGTTAGAGTCTCTGCAGTTGTTGACTTGGAGCGGAGCTGCTGCACCGCCCTGATCCCAAACCGGACACACAACATGCTCATGTGTTCCAGCATGAAAACCCACAAGACGCTCTGATCGCAGCAGGAGGCTTGTTTTTTAATCTATTGTCTCATGACTCACCTGATTTCAAACCACAAAGCCTGTCTGTGGTGTGTAGAAATATATAAACAACACACAACATGTACTCATTTTAAATTTATTTTTATTCCACTATTTCCCATGACTATTTACATATCATATTTTCTATGTATTTTCCATTATTTATTAGTTTATTTCTATATTTATTTATGCATTTCTATATTGATTTATGTATATATTTCTACATGCACATATTTGTATATTACTACATGTACTTTTTGTAATTTCTTATGTTTATTAATCTTTGTATTTCAGTATTTATTGTTCTTAAATTATTTTTTGTATTCCTACATGTATTTGTTTATGTGTTTTTATCTGTACTTATGCATATCGACATATTTTTAGTATTTCAGTGTGTATTTATGGTTTTCATCTTTTTTTGTTTTTCTTTGAATCCACTGTATTTCATGTTTCTAACGCTGGTTTGTGTTGAGTCTTACACACATTTTATTATCATTTGTTTTCTTAATGATTTTATTAAAGACATGACTACTTTTGCATTGTTAGGATCATTTTACTTGACTTTCACATCTAAGAAGCAACCTCACTGGTGTCTTTGGTGGTTTTCGGCTTTGGATTTAAAAATACAACTTTTCAACTGAACGCCTTTGATGCAAACTACAGTATGACCGGAAATGAGTGTGCATTTGTTATACGGAAACAAAAACTGATGTTAAGTTGCGATGGGGGGAACTGTAGAATCCAGTTTTTAAAGGACAAGCATACAGTCTGTGATTAGAAGTCATGTCTACTCTTGGCTGATGCTGGATGGAATTTACACAAATCCAAATCCTATGAAAAGTCTCACACTGAATGGCTTCAGTACCTCTTTAGCATTATGTTTCTAAAAACCCATCTTTACAGGCTTCATTAGTGTCCTAACATTTCTCTGGACTTCTGGTTGTGTTTCTTACAAACAGCCAATAATCCATAGAAATGGAATAAAGTGCTGTCTTATTCAGCAGTGAACCAGCAACATGTTGCATTTTAAATTTACTAAAACATACTGAAAGTGGTACAACTAAGAAGAAAATTCAACATCAGCAACCGTCTCCAAACACAAGCTGTCAACACAATAATGTTTAAACATGTAGATGTTGTTTGAAATGTGCTCCTTAGCCTCTAAGCACAACACCCACAAGCTCAAATTCAAACACAAATTCTTGTATCAACAAAATGCAAAAGAAAAAATGCTCCTGGTGTCAAAAACTCAATATTTATTTATAAAAATACAAAACTTTACATTTAATTTACATGATGGTTTTGTGGTCTGGAACCACAGAACAGTTCAAATGCATTCAGCAAAAGAAAACTGCTGCATCTTAATTAGTCTCATCAAAGTGAGCTGCGAATATTTTTGCTATCCTCTCCGCTTCTTTCTTCATGGACGAAGGCGACATGTTGGGACGCTGTCGAGGATTTCTGCGAGGAGGAACGCTGTGACGTGCAGCGCTCTGGTCCTGGAAATATAAAAGCACAAATGTAAATGCAGCAATAAAAACGTTGAGTCTGCACTTCAGAACAAGGTAATAAATAATAAATGAATAAATGGCATATACAGGGTGGGACTAAAACAAAGACTGAGTCTGAGGTGTGTATTAACTCACGTCACCACTCAAACATAACAAGCCTTTCTTTGGTTAACACTACTGATGGACAAACGGTGCTACAGGTGTCTCACGTGTCTGTCTGCAGTACAGGAATCCCCAGATCAGCAACAAGTAACGAGTCTGAACCGGTTCTTTAGAAAAATGTGAGAGAAGGTGTGTCTGATGCCTCCCAGCATGCACTCTGGCACAGCACTTATTGTTAGTCATTTATCTGTGTTGTTGTGTTCTTACTGGTGTTATCATGATCTCAGTTGTTTCCACTTGTGTTCATGGTCACATGCTGTTGTACAATTAAACAACTGATGAATGTATGACTGTTGATGCCATATAACTACCGACTTTTAAATCACATCTTACAACTCATTTTAAATCTTTTTTTTTTATGTGTGACTCCATCTCATTATTTCTATTAATATATTATGTACTGTAGCTGTTGCTCGTCTTGTATAAAGCACTTTGTAACACTGGTTTAAAATGTGTTACTCAAACTAATTTATTATTATTATCCTTGAAGCCACTTTGGGCCTTTAGTCCTAGATGGTGAAAATCTTATGTCTTATGGTTGTTATAAAGCTTTGTCTGGCTATCAGTCACAGTAGAGAAAGCATGCTGTCCATGAAGGGAGCGGGAACAGCAGCAGCTCGCTGGTTTTCAGAGCAAAACAGTCCATTTGGAACATCCCTAAAACCAGCAGTTATTCAGTCAAGGCCAAACTAACCATCTTTGCAGCATTTAGAACTGAAACACTAAGAGACACAAAGTGGGGACATGTGAGACTTCTGCTGCAGAGGAGCACAGTCCACGGTCGAGGTAGGTATATACGCTGCTGAGCAGGAGATCCAGAGTATGTGCCTGTTCAGATGCCTTTTAAATGGTGTGCAGACTCTGCCTACTGGGTGAACATCAACAAGGTAACGGTGCTGACTCAGCATTTGTTTCTGTATCTTTTAAGTTTCTGGAAAACTGAACACTAGTTCTCGTTACAGCGCCTTAAATAATGAGTAAATCTGATTCTAACAATAATAATTAATGGAGGACCTTTAATTTCATTGACAGAAATATTTATTGTGTTTTTTTTCCTTCAAAGTAAAAGTTGTGACATTTTAGATGTGAATAATAATCTGAACTGTATCTGTTGCAAGTTTACTTTAAACCTCAAACACAACCTACAGAAAGTTTAAGCAACCATGTGACTCTGGCAACAGGTTTAAACTAAACCTGAAACTGGAGCTAAGCTAATGACAGAACAGCAGCCCCACCTGTTACCCGTCTGTTTTTAGTGTGTCACAGTCTGGTCAGCTACGACATATGAGCTCTGACTGTTAATGATGACGTTAACATTGGCAATAAAAAACTACACCACAGACATTCGGGTACATCACAACTGTACATGGAGGTAACACTCTCCAGGGACGTAAACACACACCTTTTGTTGTATCTCATGACGTTTAAACTGTTTTCCAAAGCTAAAGGCTGCAGATACACAATCCTATGGAAACGTGACAGGTGGCGCTACATCAACTCTGCAACGAAAATAATGAAATGGACGGAACAATAGACGCCAAATGATGCTAAAACTTCACTCTGACTGTGGAGCGAATTCACAGTCAATCCGGTGCATCATAAATAAATGCGTTTTTCAGTTCTTAAGGGCAGAGTCAGATTATGTAACAGTGGGTGGACCTCAACCTCTTACTGTTGCACAAATAAGGGTTAAATTACAGTGAACTTCACTTAGCACACAGTGTCACTATTCTTGCATGCATTGTGTGAAAAGTTATCTATTAATAACACTGCTTTCATATGCCAGCTGGGTCATTTGCTTAATGTCTCATTTGTCACAAATTCTCTGCTAAGTTACGTAAAGCAATAAATTCTTCAAACAGGCACGCAAATATTAAACACTGCTGAAGCTTCAAGGGTGTAATTTATTACCAAGATATGCAGATATTCATTGAGAGGGGAGTGAAAAGTACAAGGAGGTGGAGAGACGGAGTGAGTGTGACTACCAAAAGAAGAAATGGTGAGAAATACTCACCGGGTCGCTGGGTGTCTGGGAGAAAGAAGGAGCTAAACGAATGGCTCGCATCGATGCCTCCAGTTGGTGAGAGGGGAGGAAAAAATTAGGGACTTCAACAGGGATGGAGCTTAATGTAGAACGTTAAAGAAAACATATAGACAGAGCACTATGGTATCCTTTAAGTCAATTACAATCAAAAATTCATGAGACAAACGTTTTAAATCTTCCCTAAAATGTCAAAGTCACAAGCGAAGCAGAGTATTTATGATTCAGGACATCTACAGGTTTACGAAAAATACTTTTAGAGACAACTTTGATCAAATTTAAGACAACCTGAAAAGACTCACCACAAACTTTATTTCTTGGTCCTCTTCTACTGAATATCTTTATCCGTATCTTTACTTAAAATGAAGGGACTTGTGAACATCACACTGTATTTTCTTAACAAATCTACAGCTGGGGAGCCATGTATCCAAATATAAAAAAACTAAAAAAAAAAGAAACTTAAACCTCTTCTGCTGTCTGTAGCATGTTTAAGACCTTTGAAAGACAGATTTAAAGACCTAATGATCACATTAAAGCCATAATTTTGCATAAATTAAGGATCTGTAGACTCGTGTTTTCATGGAGCTTATATCATGTTTGTGCATCTGTACAGGCTGTAATGTTACAGGGATGTGTGTTTTTATTTTCAGCCCTTATATTCAGTGCAGCCTCAGACTGATCTCACAACTCAGCAGGAACTCTGTTTGTTTCCTGTCGTTTCCCTTCATGCACTCTCGTTCCTCTTGTTTTTGATAATTCAACTAACAAACCTACAACGTACAGATTCCTTGCTCCAGTTAAAACATTTTTAAATCATTAGTTCAGGGCATACACTTTTTACATCTTTCCACTGACTTTAAGTACAACTGTGTCATGTTTAAAACTTTCAACCACTGAAGCTTATAACACAAACATCTGTCTGTAAATAAACAGCAAGAACTCATCAGTTATGAACATAATTTCACTCTGCAGATGAAAAAAGCCTTCTTAAAGTGACCACATGTGGCATCAAATGGATAAATCACACCTTCAACTAGTTTTTTCATTAATGTCTGACCTGACCTCTAAAAGAAAATGAAAAAAAGCAAAAAACTTAATGTGACAGCCAGAAATAAATAAGTTGGTGCAGATCAAGGATACGGTTGGAGATGTGCATCTTGATTGTCCAGGGAGGATGATGCATTGTGGGTGTCTGGGGCATCCTGTGCAGGTGGTGATGAATCTTCGTCTCCTGATAAATCCTCTTTTGTTTGTCGCTCATCTAAAACTTTTAGCGGCCTTTCATTGTCTCTCTCTGTGCCTGAAGCATCTCCGTCTGATCTGTTAAAACTCTGGTCTTCACTTTCCTCCTGTCTGATACTTTTTTGTTTCTCACTGGAGTCATGAGTTTTAAGATTTACCATCGGCCTCTCCTCGTTCTCGTCTTCACTCATGTCGGGCTCCTCTGGTGCCTCCAGACTTCCCAGAGAAACCAGGTCAGGGTCCGACATGATGCTGGTCCAAGGACTAGTTTTGTCTGTTAACGAAGTCACCTCATTTAGAGTCCTCGGCTTCACCACAACCTCCTCGTAATCCTCATCTTCCTCTTCATCTTCCTCGTCCTGCCTGCAACCTGGCTGTTCTTCGTCTTCATCCACGGACATGTTCCCCTCATAGCTTCTTTGGTCCTTTTCTTCCTCAGGCTCGGAGTCTGTTTGGTCCTCAGACATCTCTGGAAGTGGAGATGGCAGAGGAGATGGGATTTCTAGGGAGCAATCGGAAACTCTCTGTGGACTGGAGACACTCTCAGGGAAAGTCTGAGGGTTGTTGTCGCCAATGGAGGAAGTTGTTGAGCTGCTCTGCGGGTTGGAGGGAATCGTTTCCAAGTGATGGCCTCGTAGACCTGAGAGAAGAGTTGAAGTATGATAATCTTCTTAAGGGAATAACTTGACATTTTGGAAATGTGTTTATTAGCTTTCTGTCTTTCTGTCAGAGTTTCAAAGTTCATATTTAAAATTCACTACTTAAATCATGTTTGTTAGATCAGGCAGAAACCAAAGCGTTTAATGACAGTTCAGTGAAGTTTTCTGTTTTCAGTCTTGTGCTAAGCTAACGAGGTGCTGGTTCTAGCTGCTCATATTTACACATCATGAGTGTTCGATCAATTCTCTCATTCATTTCTCTACAAGAAGACATTTTAACAACTGTCACACTTTTCTTTAAATCTTATTCACTGGCTTTGACCTGACCACACCTAAAAAGTCATCAACACTAGCATCGCCTGTGTTCAAAATTAACCTAACAAGAACTGTACAATGACTTGATATAAATAACAGGGCAGCAGCAGCAAGAATTCCTTCTGTTAGCTGACATTTCAGCACCACTGGTTATTCTTCAGAGCATCAGAAGGTGCAGTGATGCCTCCTTTTATGGGTAAAATGTGAAAGCAAAACAGTAGACTGTGTCCACAATAAACTCCAGGTCAGTAGCCAAGGTTGGGTAAACTAGAACAAAACTTGAGCCAAAAGCAATCTTAAACGGTAAAATGACTGAATGCTGATTTTTCTGTGTAATGCAATGTCAATTCCACATGTTTTACATACTTTTTTGCTGTCAGGTATTCTGTGAGAAGACTCAGTTCAGAGTTAAACTTGTTTAGCTGTTCCTTCCTGGTGTTTTTTTGGTACCTGGTAATTTCAGACCCTGTAATCAGTAACAGGAATAAAATAAAACCTGTACAGCCCAGAGAAACTGCTCACCACTAATGATGTGGTTGACTTCTCCAACTAGCTGGTTGGACTTGAGAAGAAGCTGACTTGTGTCGGTCTCTGAGCCCCTTTGTCCCTCCTGTTTGGTGTTACACTCCTGCTCAGTGGGAGGCGGGAATGTGGGCGTTGAAAGCTTACGACTGAAGTATCTCTGAATGTTGTCGAGCTCGCTGAGTTTTCTCCTGTAAAAACGAAGAATCAGTTTCAAAGCTTGGTTGTAAAAACAGCAAACAAAGCAGTGATGGAGGACAGTCTATCTGAAGACTGATACCTGAGAGCTGAAAATAAGAATGAGCTGGAGGGATTGATGTCAGCCCCACCGCTGCTGCAAACAGACTGAGAGGCTGTTTGTTCCTGTAGATTCTGATGGTAGAGACGCACTTTGTCCATGTGCTCAAAGTGGCGATCACTCTCACTGGATCTGTGTCAATTGGACAATAACAGATAAATACGGTGGTAGACTGTATATTTTAGCATGCGGGACTGAAAATGTGTGAATTATAACCTTTCAGAGAACAGCCTGTCCAAGTAGTCAGGTGATGAGATCTTCTGTTCGGTGTATCTGCTGATGTGAGAGGGGAAGCTGCTGTATGTGGCTGTGGTTTGGTAGCTGAGAGGAACAGCCTGGAACAAAGTTGGTAAGTCAAATATATTCTGGTTCGTTTTAAATCTAAAAAGGCACCAAATGTAAAAAACTCTGTGTGCAACTACAGTGCTCCTACCGGTGAGCTTTTGGCTGCTTCTTCAGTCACAGCTTTTCTCTGTTCACGCAGGTCTTGAACCCCTCTTAATGGAGTGACGGACACTTTGAGCTGGCCGTGACACTGACCACTGAAGTCTGTGATGTTGTACCAACCGCACACTGATGGGAACCCACAGAGTAAAGGGGACAAGTCTACAGAGGCAAACCCAATTACTCTCTCCATCTCTGTGGAGGCAAAACAAGCCAAGAGTGAATTAGGACATCAAACAGATCAAAGCAACACAGATTGTGAGGTGAAACTGCTTCCTGTACCTCCTTTGTGCCAGACTTTGAACACGAGACATTGTTGCGGATCAATCAGCAGCTGCTTCAAAAGCCTGGAAATTTGAACAGACACGTTATTCTGACATTCGATCAACTACAGCAACAGATTAAAGTTGAGGTCTGTGATGAAACTCAACCTGCACTCGTGCTGATGGTCCCAGACAGGACTGTCAGTGTTGGAAATGACAGCGGTGGACACTGGTTCACCAGAGTCAGCAGTCACGTATGAAACACAGCAGCATGGTGATCCTTCGCTGCGCTCTGCTAAAGGACAGCCTGCCAGAGAAACACACACCCATTAAGATTAATTTACTGCAGTCCTGCAAAACATTAAAAAAATGAAACTGTGACATTTCATTTTTCCAAAATATATACTACGATTTAAAAAATATAGGAATTTTCACCAGATGACTTGAATAACTATTTGCAAAGAATTAATAATCAAGAAAGATTGGGGTAGAATAGTGCATTTACATAAAAAATAAAAAATAATAAAAAATGTGTTTGCTACGGGCACTGTCTTTGAGGTGTAACACTGGCAAAGGCATCCAAAATAGTTTATTGCTTGGATGGATTTCAGATCTGGCTTTGCACTTGTCATACAGAGCTTTGTGGTGCTGATTTAAATGGTCAAACTAATTAGTTGTGTTGCCTTGTCTGGTGGAAACAACTGCAAGACACTGCTGACAGACGGTGCTTGATTTTGGCTAACATCATCCTGTCTGTAACTGAAATATTTGCATACAATGAACTGGGGCTGCAAATTTACAATCAAGAATTCAGAACATAAGCTCACCTTTCAGACTGAGGTGCATGGCTTGGTCTACTGCGACAGTAACAGGGAAGGATTCATCCGTGCTTGTTTCTATGTGCTGCACAGATGTGATGTCTGAAGTGGCTCTGGAGGATTTATTCTTGTGTTTCATTTGAGGATATGTTTTTCTGGGTGTCATGGGCGAGGGGACTCGATCTGCTGCTTCAGTCTCTCCTAATAAGACTTCCTCCTGACTGTCAGAGTCCAGCTGGGTGTCGGCTCCAGCAGAAACCTCTCTGGAAACAGAACCTGCCATCAAGGTAATGTGAACTCTGAGAGCTGCACCTTGTAGATCTGCTGCTGAGCGCCTGAACAGCGGGTAAACTCCTGCAAAACCCACAAAACCTATTACAACCTCAAACAAAAACATAATTGTACTAAAGTGCACTAAAACAAATTAAGACGTTATTAATTATTTCATACCACTTAGAATCAGCTTTTGCTTGGGCATCTTTGCCAGAGAGGACAGATCGACAAACGCTGAGCCCACCAGTCGGTCCGTGTCACTGGGTCTTTTGGTTTTGTCTTTCTTAAAGGCGGCCCACACTTGCACCTCCAGCCGCTCTTCTCTTAGATACCACAGTAAAGGCTGAGTGCTCCTCAGCTCCACACTTCTGCTTCCTTCAAAGCTCACTGTGGCCTGATTGTTCTCGCCACCTTCCTCCACACAGGGGTGTTTCATCTGAGAGCAGAAGGCTTCCTGCTCGTAGAACTTGTACCTGAAGTAGCAGTAGGTGGAGCGCTGAAGCTCACTGTGGCCTGGCAGAAGCAAACAGTGGACAGGAATCCACGCTTTTGGCATTGAAAAAGTCAGAGAGAGTTTTCTCAAGCTTTCTTCCCAGTTTTCTTCATCGTCCTGCAGTACACTGTCATTTTGGGGCATTTCCCAGCCCAAACCCTGAGCAGCTTTAATGACTCTTTCTCTGTCTGAGTGGTGAGCAAAGCTAATGGAGATCTCCAGGCCTCCAACCAAGACGTGCTGCTGCTGGGTAGAGCTTGTTTCCTGAGTTAAATAGACTCCGAAACAGCCGGAAATACCTTTATTAATGGAAAAAGAAACACAATGACTGAGTGTCCACAAAAAAACAACTGCTTGACCCAGAAGTCAGTAGAAGTACAACATACCTGTTCTTTTATGGATGAGATCAGCCAGTGGTATTTTCACTGAGCCCAAGATCACATCTTTAGGTTTGGAAAAATCCATAGCTACAACAAACAGAAGCAAACAAAGATAACAGAAAGAAGTCACAAATAGAACATTTTTAGAAATGTGTTTTAAATTTTCTAAAATGGAAATTCATTGTGAAATTTTTAAAATTATGTTAAAAAGCAGAGGTACCATTACCTGCAAACTATGAGGTACTTGTATCAGTTCTGTTGGAAACTATGTCAACTCATTAACATTCATCTTAATGTATTCGTTACATTAATTATGCAGACATAATTTAATACATAAAAAAATCAGATTGCAAGCATTTTACTAGATGTTACCGTGTAAGTCACAATTTCAGTGGAAATGTTAATTTTACATGTTTTTTCCAACGAAACAAATATAAAAATTACAGTATTTATATACTAAGATCAATTATTTTTATTATCTAATATTGATTGTAAGCTGTAGCCCCACTATATAAATTATTAATATCAGTTATTTTTTTCAATTAATCTTTAATTTAAAAAAAAGGGCAGGATTCTCAATTTTGGAATCCAAGCTGACACATGCACATTTTTTGTTTTGTCCAAACAACAGACCAAAACTCAAGGTTGTGGTGTTCATTATCAAATTGATAAGTTACTAATGGTCTTTGTTTGTTATGAATCGGTATACGAACACTGTAAAAATAAAAATCGCTATTAAAAGTAAAAAGATAAAAATGACATCCTAAGCGTTAATTGCACGAGAAGTAAAAACCAAGCCTGTCAAATGTCAGTGTAGGCTAGTATAAACATAATAAACCCTATTAAACCTTTGCGGTTGTCTTTGTTCCAGACAGTAAAGACGGCAGAGGCCTGTTCCAGCTGCTCAGCCAGGCTGCAGGTTTCTCCGCTGCTCCTCTGAAGCAGCAGATCGCAGGAAACCTCCATGTGGTGGTCGAACTCGGGGCAGAAGCTCCTGGCTGCAGTGCGGGTGCATCTCCTCTCACTCTCAGGCAAGAAGGAAAGCTGGACTGTGACGAAACTGTTCACTCCAACACCGACAAAATAACCGAACCTTTCATCTTGTTCTGATAAAACCCTGAAACAGAAAAAGAAGAAGCACCACTGTGAAATAAAAAAGGCTGCACAGTCTACAAATGTAAGAAATTAGCAAATACTCTAAGTTTGCTGATCTCACATCTTCACTGCTGAGACTCTCATCATCAGACCAATTAACGGAGATAAATGTAATTCAAATTGCTGAACTTAAAACACACAAAAACCTCCACAGCAATGTCTCTTTCCAGCAACTGTGTATTAGGCTGGTGGTAGATGTGTCAACAGTGGAGCTGCTGATACAATTAGCAGCTTATGTTTTAGTAAAGCATGTTTTACTAAACAGCACATGTCAGTAAAACAAGTAGAAATCTAGAAAATGCCACATTTCAGTCAGGACAAGCAAATTGAAATGCGAAACCCCTACACGTTTGTCCAATAGCAAACTGCTGTTCAGACGAAACGTTATAGTTAATAGCAATGTTAATGACAGTTTCCAACTTCGGGAAAAAAAATCTAGAAATTCAATTCCCACAAACATCTCAGTTACATGTATATAAGTGTCAATTTCCCTTTGAATCCCTGGTTGGATAAATTCTGTTTAATATCACATACAAGCAATAAGAACACATAAATCTGTGCAGTGGTCAGTGTAGTGATGTACCTTGCAGCTGCCTTCAGCCCTGATGCTCTGTGCACTTGAACCACCAGTGTCACAACACGAGAAGCAGCTCCTCCACCAGCCTGACCTTCAGGTCTCATGGGCCTGTGCTTGTATCTAATACATACATCCAGCAAACCTGAGAATCGAAAATGAATCCGTTGTCACATGCAGATACGAAATGTGAGGCCAAATATAATATTATACTGCCTTTGCTGTATATGTATACCTGAAGGCTGAGGCTGAAGTCCTGTGGGGCCGTCTGTCCTGGGAATCAGAGGCAGGGAGAACATTTGAGCCTCGTTTGGATGTTGTCTCTGCATGGTGACCATGGCGCACAGTTTGGATAGTGGAAGCATCCCTCTGGCCACAAGCTGATCTCTGACATTTGGATAATAATATCTGTAGAGACACAGTATACCAACAATTCAAATGGTTGATGTGTTATGCCACATACTTTAACCTCCTGAGACCACATGCTTGGACATCGTATTTTGGCTTCCCTGCACCAGAACCCTAACTCTGGAAGTCTGAAAAACTTTGAAAACTATTGTGCTAGCTAGTCCGCAACTCTCCAGGAGCTGTGTGCTGTACCCGGCGACGAGCGCAGTGCATGGCCGCGATTGGCTATTACTTATTACTATTCCTGTTACTACTACTATTGACTATTTATTATTCAAAGACAAAGCTGTTTTTTTTATATTTATTAGGTCCTACTAATCCCAAATAACTAAGGTAAATCAAAAATGCAAGGCCCGGAAAAAGTCGGGTCCCAAGAGGCTATACCTGTCAGCCAATGAACTGCAGTCAAAATTTATATCAATGGTAGCTGAAATGATGTTTTAAGAAGTAAGTAACACCACAGATACTATAGATCTTGTACATTCACAATCAAAGTAATGATGTTCCAACAAAAACATCTTGTCCACGAAGTAGAAAGAGAGAAAAAGACAAAAATCACACATAAACATAAAGAAACAAACACCTTTCTGTGGTCTCTGTGTATTCTTATAAAGCTCAGAGTAAATGTTAATATATTTTCTCAAAGGGTGCACAGTAGGATACCCTATACAGCAGCAACACTCAGACACAGAGGCATAACTCCAGTACAGGAAGTCAAATTTTACAGGCAAATATTAGAGTTACAATCAGCATTTTAACTCCAAGATGCAACATGTCATGGCAGGTTCAGTTTTTCTCCAGATGATTCAGAAAGCAGCGACCACAAACCTGCACCACACTTCAAACTGGATGCCTCCTCCACCGCTCAGGCCTCGGCTTGACAATGAGCTGAGAAGCAGCCTCTGGACTGGAACTCCCTCAGGAGCTACAAGCACATGAGTCTCAGTGTGACCAAACATCGGGTCGGGGATGCAGAGAGTGGTGGTAGTTCGAAACGGCTTCAAGTTCACGCCTGTTGGAGATCAGATTAATTTTAGAGTGCTTCAGAGGGAGCAGAAACTTCTCAGTTGAAGGTTTTTTTAATGCTTAAATGGCCTTACTGCTCTCTATGAGGTCTTGGTCCAGACTTGCAGAAACGTCACCCTCCTGACAGGGGAAACTGTACTGGATGTAGCAGTCAGCTTCACCCCACACTGTGGACTGCAGAGGCGTCAACCCGCTGACCTTCTCCACTCTTATCACAAACACATGCTCTCTCATAGATTCCTTTTGTGCTGCATTTACCTGAGGCAGAAGCACGACAGTGAAGAAAACTTTTTCATCTTATCAGTGCAGTTAGTGCGTGTTCCTGTTCATGGCCACTCGTTCAACTAAGAAGCGACATTCTTTGGTTTACATATTTTCACACAGACTTGAGCTTTTCAAAATGGTACTGATATGAAACAAGGAATTCAGGATTTTACTGGGTAATATTTCCATGAATCATCTTCTTCTGGCAACCGCCTTATTCATCCTGGTTAAACAGTATTTTCATGTATTTTCCTTCTCTCATTCATTACCTAAAACACAAAACACAGTGCAGTTTTTCTTTTAACTTGCACTTTAATGCTTTTTGGATGTAAGGATGACATGAGGGAGCTTCAGAAAATCAATGAAAGATATTCAGTGTAACCTGAAAACACATACGATTGCAATGCTCTGTTTTGCTTTTCTTATTTGCACAATATTGCCTTTTGAATGTGAGACTGACTGAAGGCTTTTTGACAAGTGCACATCCTTTTCATTGATGTAGAAATGCAGTTCCTTGTCATGTTATAGCCTTGTTACGTTGACTGTTCTATAAAAATCTACAATTTTATGGTTGCAATCTTGTGGGTATTTTTTACTCCAGAGTGTTGAAAATGGTAGTGAATATCAGTATATTCAACGTATTGCATTGAAGTTAGAAAATTCTAGCAGTGTGACTAAAACATGTAAATGTGCTTCACACACACTAAAACTTAGGGAAGGTGAAGAAAAAAGCAGTGATTTTATTACTAATCGATCAGTAACATACTTGGATTATACAGATTAAATTCTTTACAGACTTTAGATCCTCACTGTGCAACAGCAAACATTTAGAATTCTCTCTGAACTTCTCTACGAACAGCCTGGAGAGGGGCTGTCTGAAGGCAATAATCTGTTTGTCAAGTGTACAAAAAGTGTTGCAAGCATTTAACACTGACCTTTGTTTGAGAGTGTTGCTGGAGATCAAGCAGATGAACTGGTCTCACAAGATGTGACAAGGAATCATGTTCTTCATCTCTAGTGCGCTGGAGGGAAACTATCTGCTCCGATCGACCCATCGCCAAAACAACCCGGAGGTTTCCTTTACAGCTACCAGAGAACACATCAACGACAGGCATGTAGCAGTCCACCCCCAGAACAGGGTATTGAGCCTGCAGGAGGAGATGGGCAATCTTGGGATCCCTGGAGGGGACACATGCATCTTAGTCCACAGTTACAAAGTGTATGTTGTGTAATTCATAATGAATTTTAGGAATTCAAGAAGTTAATGGCATGTGGGATGAAAGATCAACATATTCTGTGTAATTGCATTACAGTGCCTCCCAGAGGACAAAGTAGTTAAAAGAATATGTACAGTTGTGGCCAAAAGTTTACATACACTTGTAAAGAACATAATGTCATGGCTCTCTTGAGTTTCCAGTTATTTCTACAACTATGATCTTTCTCTGATAGAGTGATTGGAACAGATACTTCTTTGTCACAAAAAACATTCATGAAATTTGGTTCTTTTATGACTTTATTCTGGGTTAACAGAAAAAGTGATATTTATAATTTATTTTACTGAATTCTCTTCAATTAAAAAAAAAGTGTTGTTCTTTCATGACTTACCTAAATGACATGTAGAATTGGTGAAGAGGTAGTTTCACAAGACCGAGGAGTCGATCCTGCCCTGAGCTTCCGATTTTCTGCCACACTTCAATCACCATCATATTATTCTTCATCCGCTCCAGCAGTTTAGTTGTTAAGGCCACAGGTGTCACCTGGGTCAAAAATGGAAAAAAGCCCATAAATGTCACTTTTTTTTAGTTTCAGTTATTTTTTTTTAACCAACTAAGTTCCCTCTTTTGTGGCAAAGGAGACCTGGCCAGGACGGTAAACATTACAAGTTTCAGATGAGATGAAACACAAGTAAAACAAAACTAAAAATTCAGTGGCAATATATGAAAGAGAAATAATTTTCAAATCACTTGTCAAAAACAGGAAAGATAAAATTAACAAAAAAACAGCTTTACAAACAACTTTCAGGAAACTATTCCAAGCAGCTGGAGCAGAAAATGTGAAAGCCTTTTTACATATAAAACAAATTTCAGACAACACCACAGTACTTTGTCTAGAGAGCGAGAAGTGTAGTGAAATGTATGATTCGAAATGTATGATTAGAAGGCTGGATCTCCTGAACTAACCTGAACAAAGCCGAAGGTGGGGTTTGTCTGACCCCAGCTGATGACAGATCTCGCCGTCTCATCACACCAGAATAGTTTACAGTTCATGTACACATTTGGAGCCTGCATTGGTCCACAGCTGAAGTTCTTCCCATCTGGTACCATGAGTAAAGCATGCAGCAGGACCTCAGGGTCCTCTTCCATCTGCTGCCAGGATTTAGGAGGAGATGTTCGGAGGTCGGGATGAGACGAAGGTCCTTTTGAGGGTTTCTGCGGAGTCCAAACATTCAGCCTGGAGTCCTCTAAAGAGAAACTTGGTAACTCCTCCCTGCCAGCAGGTTGAGACGTGGAGATGGCTTCTCTTTCTGGACTGCGTGCAGTTTGTGAAGGAGACGTGTCTCTCCAAGTCAGTCTGCTTTTAAAATTTTCAGCGGAGAAACCTTTGCTGTCGGCTCCAAGTTCTAGTGACACCTGAAAAAAATATTAATATTATTCCTGACAGTCACTTGCAAACATCACTTCTTGTGTAAACAAACAGTCTGTTACCTTGAGAGGTCCAACCTGGTGTGTTTCACTGTTCCTGTCCAAGCCCTGTACTGGCAAGACGACACTCTGACTCAGCTGCTTGCTCTCCAGCAGACAGCGGAGTGGGTGAACCGCTTTACCGATGGCAACAGGCTGCAGGAAGAGAACACAGTTCACTCTGGCATTCAATCTTTCAAGTTCATTTATTGCTAAGTTTTATTAAATGTACATCTGAGCATTAATTAGAAAAATAATTTTTTTTATTTATTTATTTTTTATATTTATGAAAGTAGGGTATGGTTTTATGTGGCACGGCTAAATGAAAGCACTAGTCAGAAATATGGAGTCCTAAAATATCTGGTATTTTGTTAAAGATGCAATATGTTTGCATCTTTAACTTTATGACGCAAAAAGAACACAGAACATTTTAGATTATTATTTACCAAGACATACTTACATTTCAACCACTAAATTCAGGAAGAACCAAAAGTAAAGCACACTTTTGTTAAAGGACTGATTCATTCACTCTTACACCAAGCAATAATATCAATAGTTTAATTACTTATTAGACTAATGTTTAATTCAGAGCTACTGACTTTCTTCTGGTCGCTCTTTCGTGAGTAAATCTTGAACACCAGATCAGTTTCCATCCACTGTTTAACTGCTACTGGACTGAGGTGGACAGGAAACACAGAGAGCTGGTGGAACCTCACCACTAAAAAACACAGAAGATCAAACGTTAAACACCAAAATAAATGCTTTTCACTAAGGTGTTTATTAAAAACAGAATTTAACAGGCTTTACCTCCTCCTGTAACTTTACTGGAAACAGCTCTGGTCACCTCCCCACCTCCAGTCCTACTGCGATCAGGTCGACTGGAAGTGGAGGTCATCGGGAACACGTACTCAACAAAATACGTACTAACAAAAGAGAGAAGTCACAGCACGCATTTGTTACACATGACAATTCTATTTTTAAATAAGACCAATAAAAATTTGAGGTAACACTTTATAATAACGATCATTTATAAAACATTTATAAGCTATTAATAGATATTAGTAGATAGTTAACTAATCATGAACAAACCACTTATAAACATTCGTAAATGATTATTAAATAATTTATAAATGATCATTAAATCCTTTATAAATAGGGTTAGTAGGGTTAGTGTGTTACCAAATTGGACATGTTATACCTACCACTTCTTGCTGATTATTGGTCGAGGAGGTTTAGCTTTATTGGAGTTCTTTCTGGGTGTTGTGGTTGAGCTGCCAGCAGGAACAGTCAGGGAGTCGATGGTCACTTTGGCCATCTGGATCAAACTCAGAAAGCTCAGTTGCTCTGCACTTAGGTGAGGACAAACACCAGCAGCATCTGCAGGCTGTTGATGTTCTGAATTTGGACTGGACACGGTCAAAATATGGTCAGCAACTGTCTTAAAGGCATAAAAAACAATATGGAGCTATACTAAGCTACAATATGTGCATCCCACATTTCTAGTGAAAATGCTTTATTAACGTTCCTTTGGCATTCTCTGTAAGTAGTTTATTTAGATATTTGGAAGGATTAAAACAGGACTTTACACACACATCCTCAATCTGAGCCTCTAAATGGAGCTTTTCACTATTTACTATTCAAGATTTGTGATATTAAGGTGCATGTAAAGGCCCTTACTCTTTATTGATCCTTGGTCCTGACTGTGTCAGCTGTTTTGGCTGATTTTTCCTCGAGGATATTGTCCTTTGAGGTTCCTCCTCAGTGTCATCTGATTTAGTGACAGAGATCTAAAAAGACAACTTCAATGAATCCTCTGCTTGAAAATCAAGTGAACTCACAAAGACGGACAAAAAAGCAGCAGAAAGTCAACTACTTACAGGAGTTTTGTAGAACAAATTTTCCAGTAAGCTTTGATCATACTGTGGATCATTGAGCTCACTATCTCCACACACACTGCCGTGGTCAGACAGAGATCCAGGGGACGAACCCTGTCCATCCCAGATGGGCACAGGAGATGTGATTGAGCTAAAGGAAAAAGTAACAGAATTATAATAATGCTGGGAAACCGACCATTAATTTTCTGACAGATTTGGATGTAAACACACACATAGCTACCTGCCAAGGAGCAGATCCACAGCTCTGTTGTCCAGGTCAGCAGAAATGTCCAAGCTGTGGTCTTCGATGACAGCAACATCATCAGAGTGCTTAAGAGTTGAATCTGCATGAAGTATATTTTGAAGAAACATCCCAGAGGAAGAAGGAAAGGACCTGCAGACACCAAACACAAGAATGGAAGAGCGTATTACAGACTTTGCATTATAAATTGAGAGAAAACATTGTTGTTACAAACTTTTGAAACACTGACTTGGAAGGGGGCTGGATGTTGTCCTTTGGGAGAGGCAGAGGGGTATCTTTCAGAGCTGGGCCAGAATCCATGTCACCTTTCAGAGCTGACACCACCATTGCATTTCTTAGCTTGTTTCCACGCTCTAGAATAACTGAGATGAGAGAAAATGTCGGTTATGTTATCAGAAACACTCACATTTGTGTATTTGTAGTTATGTACAAGTGACGTGAAGTGATACTGCAACCAACCTGAAAGGAGATCACTGGTTGTCTGTCCATGACGAGACTTCTGACTTGAAGGATTCACAGATGTTTGATTATTCTGAGACATTTTTGTTAGTGGCATCTGATTCTCCAGAGTCTCCTCTTTGTCTTTTTGATCATTTTGGAAATATAAGTGGTCTTTCCCTCTGAAAACATTGCGCCAATATACACAGTAAGATTACTGGGTGGGAAATTAAACATAGCACTGGATATTTCAAGAGAAGACACTATATGTTATATAATCACAACTACTCTGAACCTCGGTGTGTTTCCAACGTTGCTCCCGGTTGATTCTTTGCTGCTTCCAGCTGAGAGCGATCTGTGCTGCTGTGATGGTACAGTCAGCTTGGTAACTTGCAGCCCTTCAATGCTGACGTCTGTGGCAGGACCTGAGCTGCTGCTGTCATAGGCTTCAGTCAGAGGCTCCAAATTAAGGGAAACCTGAAAAGGTTAAAAAAAAGAGCTAAGATGTTGACTGTCCTCAGATTTCCCTAACTTTAAAGATAGCTAGTGATGAAACAATTCTTACAAGTGTTTGTGCTATATAATACTGCAGATAAAATACTTGAAACACCATGAAAAACTTAAACTTAAAATTTATAAGTGATGAATCGGACCAGAAGTGGGTGATGCCTGATGTAAAAAGGTTTGAAATTACAGTGCCATCTATGCACTTTCCAGAAATCATTATTATTACAAAAAGTTCATTAAATTAAGAGGTCATTAAAAGTTATAATGATCCACAGTTTTGTGCTTTTTAAGTATTACTTGTGGCACTTTTTTGTCCCTACAGAAGTAAGGTCACAGTGAGCTACAGAAAATCACCATATAGCACTTCAGAGAATTACATATCTGGCATTACGGGATATCTAAATGCTTTCTTAGTGCACAGGGCTTAAGTCAGTATATCAAACATCACTTAGATGTAAAGCTGCACAGGTTAATCAAATATCAGCTATTAAAATAATCCCCAACTATTTTCATCATTGATTTATTGGTTTGAGTAATTCTTTAGGAAAAAAGCCAACATTCTCCGATTTCAGGTTCTTAAATGTAAGTATTTTCTGGTTTCTTTATTCCTCTATGACGGTAAACCAAATATATTTAAGGCCATGGACAAAATATATTGTATAAAATATACATTTGAGGATGTCATCTTGGGCTTTTGGAAACACTGATCAACATTTTCTCCAATATCTGAAGTTTTATAGACCAGACAACTAATCAGTGAATCGAGAACATGATTGACAAATTAATCAACATGAAAATAATCTGGGGTTAAGGGACTACTTTGAAAGAAAATTCCAGTTTCCACCTACCTGTAACTCTCCCAGCTTTTCAGAAGTTGGGGATACAAGAGTGTAGAATCCACTAACTGGGTGTGACAGTGACAGACGGGAGATGCCAGCAACCTGAGCACGAGCAATTGGCAAATGATCTGGTTTTGTCAGAACTTCCAGCACCAAAGAGCCCATATCTGTTAAAGAACAATGAGCTGTAGATTTAAAGGCTGCAGTACAGCAAACATACCAGCAGATATATCAGTGTCCTTTCAGTTACCTGTAAGATATGAGGTGAACTGCTTCGGGCCACAGCGGATGGGGAAGCGAGCTGTGGTCTTGACGGTTTTCTGTGACAGTTGTGATCCATCTCTTGGGAAGAAGTGCGTCCCATTAGTCGACTCTCCCCACCAGCGCAGCCTGATGAATGTTGCAGATGGTGGCTTGTGAATGGTCCATAACACCCGACTTATCGTCACCCGCAGGAAGCACCTCAGCTGGCCCTCGACCAGAGGAGGGAGGCTGGTGGAGGGGGACACATCGCTGGGGGCTGCAAGAGTTATTTCTGATTACATTAAAGTGGAAACACAAACTATTTAAACACAGAAAATTGCAAATTTTAACTTTATGTTGGCTGTGCAGTAATTCAACATTATCTTTTATATTCTCCAAGGAGAATAATATTATGACGAGATAATCTTAGCATGATTTCAACTGACAAAATTATTAACGTCTTTATTAAGGTTTTACATTAATACTAAGTAGCAGTACAAAATAGCTCACTGTTTTAAAGTTCAACCTCACTATATTTCTAATTATATTTAATGCAATTTTGCAGACATATGTTACACTGGTATTTGACGTTAACGGAATATCTTTTGATCAATACTGTTATAATTCCCAAACTTAGTATTTACACCCGTTGATGTGTAAGAAGCTTAGAAATTCATCACACTGAATGCACGAAATACTCTTAGCTATTGTACCTATTCCTATTGCAAGATCTCATTTGAAAACCAAAAAGTTAAACAAATATATTACTAATTTTTTTTTTTTTTTTTTAATTTCAGTGCTGCAAATCAATCAAAACAACCTCACTGACAATAAATGCCTAATGCTTTAGTCAGGGTTTAATTACACTCCAAATCTCACAATGACATACAAGTATTACGTTTAATTTAATCTTTAAATAACCACAAAAGTTTCCTATCTGGCTAATATTTGCAGCTGTGGCCATAAATAAAAAAATACAAAGTGGTTTTAGTTGAGACAACACCAAATAAACACACAGGAACACAGCATTTTTACTAGACAACTTAGTAAAAAGTAACTGATACTGACACCAAACCATTTTTAGCTTTAGCCTCCTTTGACAGAACCACAACAGTAGCTGTTTGTACAATAGAGTTACAAGTTGGAAAACAAATGCTTATTGAGAAAGACAGTTGCCGACAAAATATTAGCACAAGCCGACAGAAAGTGACAGCACAGTAACTTAATATAAAATTCGTTAGTTAGCTAGCATAGGAGGCTAACGTTAGACTGACAGCTGGCGATAACAGCTACTTCCCATTAGCATTAGCCTGCTAGCAGCTAAGCTAAACTAACTTTACCTTTCCTCCTGCTGCTTCCAGCTCTAACGGTCCGTTGCTTTCTGCTGTTCATCCCTCAGTTCAGGACATTTGTGAATGACAGCGGGGCCGAAGCAGAGTTTAAGCCGTTAGTAGGCATGTTGTATTATCACTCTGCAGCTCAATAATAATCCGTTTACCTGAGCCGAGTGAGCTACACACACACACCCACACACACATACAAACGGCGGCGCGGAAAACTGTTTCCGAGCAACAAAGTCCAAAAGAGAATTTCTGTCCCGCTTCCGCTGCCGCTAAGTTTCAGAGGCATTCTGGGAAATGGAGTTTATTTTGGTATAGCGTCAGGAGTCAAGTTTCTGAAGACGTTAACGTGTTTTTTTTACACTGAGTAAAAATATTTGTATCTAACAGTGATTTCAAAATTTAGCAGTTTATTTTCAGGTTTGATTATTACTTTTTTTAATCTAGCAATTTCTAAATGTTACTTAAGCTAGTAAATGTAAAAAAAACAAAACAGAAAATAGTCCAATGGAAACAAAATATTATTCTATACATTGAGTGGTCCAGTTATTTCTTGCATCAAGAAAAAAACTACTGTAGTGTGATGTTATTTCTGTTATTAATAAAATAGAACGAGAAAACAATAGAAATTGTAGTCTTTAAAATATGATATGACCTCATTTCATACATTAGCGATTTCTATAACATTTGGACCACCAGAAGTAGAGCTAAAGTGCTTTCCAATGGAGAAATTAGACCGATATGTATAAGACACAACATTATTTATTACACAGGCTTTTGTTGTAGGCTTATAACCTCATAAATTACCACACACTGAACTTACACCTGAAATGAACATTATAACCATCACAGAGGAGGATTTATTTAAAAAGTGCATTTTAATGATCTATAATTTAGGCATGTACTTTATTTAATATTCAAATACAATTTCAAATAAAACAATCAACCTAATTAATGTGTCCAAAAATGCATCAAAATTGTAACCCACATTGTTTAATGACTGTTAATACACTGCAGAGGAATTCCATCCCTGTCAAAAAATCAAATAAATTAAAATAAAAACCACAGTGAAACATTAATTAGCTCCAAAAAACGCAAAACACATATTTTCAGAGTGAAAAACATTTCAACATGACATTCATCTTTTAAACCTCCAGCAGAGGGAAGCACTGGTCCATCTGTCACAGAGCTGCTCACGAACAGGACTGACTAAAGACTTTTACTTTCTTGAACCTGAGACTGAAAGTTCTTTTCCTTTTCTGCTTTGCTTTTTTCTTCTGCTGCCAGTTTGTCTTTCAGTTCTGTATTGAAGTATAATTGTGCATCAGTTGTGCAGACTCACTGACTCTGACAAGTAATCAGCTCTCTCTCAGAGTAAAAGTTATAGAGAGCTACAAAGTCCTTCTTTAAATGTGCAGAATCACTGTATGTATTTGACAATGTGCTGAGGAAGACCTATGATCTGGTCATGTGTGCTTTAGGTAGTTTGGACTGCGCTGCTGCATAGCAACCGGATCCTCTGCAGCCATGTTTGCTGTGGTAACAGTGGGGGAGAGTGAATGGGAAGAGCGCGGAATAAAGCTGCTTCAATTCTGGGAAACGTTAAGCTTTATGTTTTGAGATGGAGCTGTGAAAAGATTTACTGTAAACTTTTTAGAGTCCCTGTTTCTGTTCATGATTTGACTGCATAGAAAAGCACTTTGATTCAAATGGAAATAGGACACAAACTTAATAAGTAGTCTGACTAGTAGCTAACGTGTGTTTTTCTATCAGTATATGCATAAAGGAGTTGAAACCTTGTGCAAACCCTAAACAAAGCCCCAGATATAAATGTTGCTCTAACTGTATTTTTGAAGGTAAAAAAACTCACAATAACAGCTGCAATGTAAGTAAACAGACAGAAGAACGAGCTTCAGGACAGCAGGGCCTCCCAATCCATCAACTCCCTGGAACATAATCGAGTTCTGCTTTTTAGTGTGCATGCAGGAATGTGCAATAGGCATCTAGTACATGTCCCGTTCATATATTTTCTATATGATCGAGTGTGTTTGGAGAGTCTCTCTGTGCACATAGTAGTGCAATCTGTGCCAATTAAGCAGCAGGATGTTCCCACAAAGTCACATTGAGAGAGGCTTGACGTTGTCTGTCGCTCATATATTGAATTTTATCAGTTTATTGAATTGAATTTTAATACTGCGCACGTTTTACAATGAGTTTTGACCTACTTGCATGAACATATCTGTATGATATGCAGACAGGGGTTGGTTGTGTGAGTCCAGGCAGGTTCTCGATCGCTCAGCACTCAGATGAACATGATTAATGATGAGCAGCTCAATCAGACGCCAACTTAGTGGGTCATTTGTTCCACTAGACAGCAGTTACATCAAAAAAATCCACCACAGACAGCGATGACCACATTGTTCAGTCAGCCGGGGATAAACAAGCACATTCACAATGACTGGCTCCTTTGACTCATAGCACCCGACTGTGCTGCAAGCCTGAGGTCTGAGAACATAAGAATCTCTGTCATAATCAACCCAATCTGGAAACATGAGAGTCAGATTTTAACCTCTTGAAACCAGATACCGTCCTCCACCCTTTACAGCACATGGTCTGTATCTGCTCCTGCCTGCATCACACAACAACGGTACATTTGATGGATGGTTTAAGTTGTGATTCATCCAGACATATTGAGAATCTTTGTTAATTTGAAACCTAAATTTCAACATTCAGCTGCTGATTTGTAATGACAGACTCCTGAGTGGCCCCAGTGTAGGAAAAGGGCCATATAAGATGTTGGATTTAAGCAGGCATTTGGTAAACACACAGTTTACTTAAACCAGTGCAGTGTGTGAATGCAGAGGCCTCTCTCCATCTGCAGGAACTGGCCAGAAGCAGCATTTGGCCTCTGGGGGCTGATTGCCAGCTGCCCTGCTCCTCCTCCTCCTTCTCCAGCTCCATGTCCACTGCTGTACCTCCAGGCTCCCTGGGGCCCAGGGCTCCAATCACAGATGCAGGCTGCCCCTTCACGGTGCTCACCTCCCCTGCCTGAGCACTCGCTTTCTGGCTGCCTCCTTCTCTTTAAGTGTGCCTCCAAATTGTAAAGGCTTGTGCTCTGAGGGGCCCAGCGATCGCTCCACCCCAATTCACTCGTCAGGGTTCAGGCTGCAGCGATGCAGGAACTCTTGGCCAAACTCGTGGATCCATTTGTTTGCCACTGAAAAAACACACAGACAAACCCAAACTATACTTAATCAATACAGGGAAAAAAACAGCATGAATGCACATTCTCTTGCTGTTGCATATTCTTTTTAACTTTTGGATAATCACTTTTGAGAAGCACAGCCCTGACATTAATGCCTGGTGATATATTGCTACTAAAACTACACCTCCACCAAGTGCTTCTGCAGCTGCTTTGTGATGATTAATAACCTTCTGCCTGAGACATACATAAAGGTTTGGGCCAACCGGCAGCAGATGTTTAGCTGCCAAGATGAGCCCTCAGTGTCTCAACTGCACTCTGTACTGTCTCTTCTCTAAAAGCATAATGCAGCACAGATGTGGGGCAGCTCCTGTACACGAGCTCCTGTGTGTCTGGAAAGCTCAGCACTATACATTTATACTAATGTATAAATGTTGTGAGAAACAAACAACTGAAATGATGAAAAAAAAAAAACCCTCATGTAACCGACTTATTGTTTTTCCATATCTGCATCCCTTTTGGACTCCTGTCATACTGAGTCTTACCCCACTTGTCTCCAATGAGCACAGGACAGCCAGCATGCAGGGTGTCGATGTTTCCTTCACCATTTCTGTGGAGGTTCCACCAGAAGATAGCAGCTTTCTGTAACACAGAAAAGAGCATAAATCCCTTTCAGTGAGTCAGAAAAGATATTTGGTCTAAACTAAGGGTCCTTGTTAACAATTATTGTTAATATTGATTGATTTGGTTTTATATTCTTGGTTTACTGGTTAATTATTTGGTCTATAAAAATAAATAAATTAAAGTGGGCAATTTTCTTTTTAAAGTCCACTCATTGATTAAAACCTAATTTCTGCCTGTCACAGTTACATATTTAGAAGCTTTATTCTTTAAAAACAATCCTGTCCAACCTTGAAATAGTTCAGATCTATGAAGTTCTCTATTTAAATCAGATCCTCCTCCTCGTTTGCTGCAGGTCAAGCACACCAGCTCGCCAATGACTCCACAGCTCCTCTACACAATGGAAAGTTGAAATGTTGGGAGCAATTTTTTCATACATGTCTACACTGGAAACTGATTCTGAAAAAGAATGATGATATAGGATGCACCACCCTCCATATTTTATTGGTTCTTTAGGTTTGTTAGGTATGACATCCAGGTGTCTGAATCTGTGTTTTTGAGACGGTCATATACTGCAGTTTCAAGGTTGAAATATGCTTATTTGGCTAATAATTTGCCTTCCAGCATATTAAAAACACCATATGGACACATTAACAAGGTTGGTTTATACAAGAGGGGGTCTTGAAGACACAGAAAATGCTTGAAAATTCAACTAAGCAATTAAAACTGCTTAAAAATACTTCATTATATGCAGCTGTAATCTAAAAATATACAAGAGTTCCTGCAGTTGCATCATTATTAGTCATTTTATTGTTTTATGAAGTTGAGTTATTTCCTGTGTCAACAAAATGAAACTTTACTCTCCAGGGACGTCCTTGTAAATATTTCACTGCAGCTCATTTATCAACCAAACACCAGCATCAACCTCCAGTGACGACACAGAAACAGGATTGTGGCAAAGACCTCGTGGCTGGTGCTGCTATGATCTCACCTTTTAGCACTTTGACAGCTGCAGCAGAGAACGTGAGTGAGGTGAAAATAAGCCTGAGGCAGAAATGCAATGAAGACAAAGAAGGCTGCTTTCAGCTCATCTAAGACACTCGCGGTGTGTTTACCTCCACGACAGGAATGCTGAAGTTGGCGTAGATGAAGGCTGTGGACCCACCTGCCTCGACAGGGCTGAGCTGTGGAAAAGGACATTCCTTCAGCGCTGTGTCTTGTGTTTATGTGCTCATGTTATGAAAAGCTGCTCTGTCTCCTGTACTGTTATAAAAGTCATTCTTTTTAAATCACTATGTAGGTTTCCTCTGAGTTAGAAAACAGTCAGCAGATGAGTTGCAAAACAGAAATGAATTATACGGACAGAAAAAAAGACATTTAAAGGAAAAATGACAGAAGAAGACAATATAATGGAGGTCGGAGATCATCTACAAAACTTTCGTGTTGGCTTTGAGGTCAGATCCAGCCAGAGTTTCTCAGCCTGGTTGTTCCAAAGTCTTGCGACATTCATGGCAATGGCAGGAAATTCTTGCTTTTAATTTAGACTTTGAAGCAGCCAAAAGGAAACTGCCCAAAAACTTCTGGCATCGATCGGGGTCATACAGGGTCAGGAAAATAGTCAGACTTTACTCACGTATATCATAAAAGTTGCCACGCGGTTCCCAGTTTTCAGCTTGAACACAGGACTCGAAGGTGACTGGTTTCACAGAAACAGATGTTAGAAAGCTGATGAGTAGCAGTAAATAAAACTGTTAACATGCAAATAACAGCTAAATGACAATCAACTTACTGTAGCATGGTCAAAATGAGGTTCATAATGTCCACCAATCCCATAATTCACGACTTGGAGGTACTCGCCGTATGGATGATGCACATTCAGACCTGTGAGCATCGAGATCCTCTGATCCAGCTTCCCAACTATGGAGAGGGATGAGCCCTTCAGCCACGCACTGCAAATCAGACATGACATTACAGCGGCTAAGAAGAATATCTACCATCATTTGTATGCAGATTTTTTGATGCGTCACCAGCAGTATTACTAGTTTGAATTGAAGGGCTGATGATAAACAGTGCTTGTACCTCTTGCTGATCCGATAGTCAGCTGTCGCTTGTTTCTCTCCAGCTGCCACCACAGATCTCCTCAACTGGTTAGCATAGACAGAAAATAACATCTTACATTAGTGGTGATTGTCAAAGCAGACTAACTTTGATGACCAGCTGCAAACATGTGACCAAAACAAAAACTTAGAGCAGACAGGAGAAATTTCCAAAACTTTTATCAGGATGAATTTATATAGAATAATCCTCACATTCTGCTAAAAACTATCAAAGAACTATCCTGCACTCCCAACAGACACCATTTTTAAGCTTACTTCCATTTTACAACTTGTCAGTGTGCATCTCAAAGTTCTTATAGGCAAGTCTTGCCCCTCTGTTGCCATCTTGTTAACACTCCCGGACAGTAATTTTAGGATAACAAGACCAGGCGGCCATCTAAACGAATGGGGAGAGAGTCAGAACTGCTACTTAAATGGCCACCATGACATAAAAGCTGCATGAAACCTGCTTGAAAGGTTTAGTGACTTTGCCCTCCATAAGGTTTAGAAAGCATGTTTGTCCACATCAGCCAGCAAGCATTCAGTTCTACGACATTGCATCTGCAACAACAGCAACAGGATTGGCTGGATGTTTCCCGGTTTGGCTGTTAGGATGCAAACAATTGGCTTTTCGGTGGACAGGCAGGACATGTGTCTAACAGCCGCCAACCTTTCCATCACAGAATTCTTACACTGATTGCTATTTATGATTCTCTAAAACATGAGTCTCTCCCTTGTAACGTCTCTGGTGCATTTCCAGATCTTTTAACATTTTTAGACAGTACAATGATTCATCACTGTTGAGGATCAATCTTTAATGCATGTTGCGACTCTCTGCATCCTAACTTGTCCTGCAGATCCAGGGCAGGAGTTTTTAGGTGCCACGTGGACTTAATTTTCATGCCTCCGGAAAATCTTGTATTGTCACGACACTCTTGCTTCTCAAGCTCACTGTGCTCTCACTGCTGCTTATACTTTTGCACCTTTGATATTTTCTGAAGGTATTTATTTATTTAAATTAATCTCCTGTTCTCGTAAACTCTGCTCTTGATCTACACTTGAGTCAACACAGAGAAAAGCTACTTTCCTTCCTGAGGGAATTAGCCGACATTAAAATTTTTATCTGACCTAATTAAATAAAGCTGTTTTGGAATCAGTCGTGACTAACTACTGTACTTTAATATCTTTCAAAATAGGCATGTTTACACCTAATTGAAGGTGTTTGATTGTAATAATCACAAAATAAAACAGTTCAATTGCAGAACTTTATCGCCAAGTTTATTAAAGGTGTTTGATCGTAATAATTCAGGAAAAATCGGTAAGGTAAAAGTGTTTCTCATAAAGTATTACTTTATTTGAATTAGGATATATGACTTTATTTTATGGTTTTTGTTTGGCAGTCATTGGACCTTTTTTATGATCTTTTTTTTTATAGTGTAACTAATCATTCTATGCAGACTGACAGATGTATTAACTCAGAACAGACCTGTTTTCTGCAGAGTCGTATTTAAAAGCTCTTGGATCCAGCAGGAGTAAAGTGTAAATGTTGCTCATGGTTAGCGAACGCTGCTCAGTGCTCCAAACTAATACCGTACCACAGGCCTGTTTTCAATCAGCCCACAAGCTGACATAATGATGAAATAAATACAGGGGTTTCCATCGGAGCAAAGGATGGAAAACTCCCTGAACAATGCCAGAACCTCACAGAAACTATAGGGCACCAATTGAGTTTGCCCACCAAATATTCCCTGAAGTCACTGAATCAGCCAAGCGCAAGTTGCTCTGAGGACAATATGCTGCAAATATTCAGCTCAGCCAAGTTTTCATAGTAATGTATCCCTCATTCCTTTAAGCCTCACTAAGCGTTTGGAAGCAGACCAACTCCTCCTCTATAGGACACATTCAGGATCTTCCCAGAAGGAAAAGATCAGCTTAGACCCCTGCAGATCGAGGGCCTCACAACACAGAATGCTATTAAGTGATACATGCATTTTTCGCAACACACTTTCACTCCTAAATCAAAGCCTACTTTTTCTTTCTAGTTCCCTGGTTGCAAAGACAAAGCATAACCAACAAAGTGTCCTGAAAAGCATTCAAATAAAAGTACTTGTTAGGCACAACAGCCCCAGTAGGAGCCTTTGATATATACAGGTATATCATTTTAGTGGATTAATACTGCAGATGCATTCACTTGCAAGCACCATTTTATTGTTGTGAAGCTAATTTGATTTAACACATTTCAGAGGCTGCTAATGAAGAAGTGAAAGCTATCCAACCAAAAGTGTATCTCATTGCAGTACTTGACATAAATGCACACAGCTGCTGTATGTTTCAGGTAACTAAAGGCTCCACAAACTCTCAGTCATAAAGCTGGGCCAGACAGTTAAATATGCGGCTTTGTCATTTGATGCTCAGAGTCAAACACTAGCTCAGTGACAGTAATGAAGATTAGGTGAATTATCAGTATTAAAACATAGCAAATGAGAGATATATTTTCTAATTTTGTCAGTGGAAATCAGCTTTAGAGTCCATGCTAATGCACAGTTTGTGGTATATGACAGCAGTAGCTTCATTTGAATATACTGCACTGTGCTTAAAACGACCACAGATGGCCAATTTGCACATAAGAATGAAAAAATACACAACATATTCTGAACAAACAATATGACCAATATGTGTATGAACAAATGAAAAACACTACTTTTGGTTTCGTCAGTTGTAAAGTCTGACAAATTCTTCATTTTTCAATGTGAGAGTCACCACAACTTTATGTAATTTTACTGAGGAACACATGTTCACATGGGAATAGAAAAATCTTAAACAGATTTTCCACCACAGGTCATCTAGTTGTTGACTTCAACGGACTTAATCAGATTCTCATGAATCTCTACTTTGCCAAGAAAATATTTTCATGCTTGGTGTTTTGTGAGTCCCATGTGGAAAAGGTCAAAACTCTACAAAAAGTGGGATTATAAAACTATTTGAGGATCTGTCCGATGGAAATAAAAAATGCATGTTCATGGTAAAGAAGTGGTTTTCCTTGTTAATTCCTAGAAAGCCGGCATATTGCAGACACATGGGCTGTTTGATGAGGACTTACTCCAGGCTGAGCGAGACTCTTGACGTCTTCGGCCTCAGCGTCGGTGATGAATTCGTGGTAAAGAACCACGAATGGCTGCAGGCTCAACACCTCCCGTTTCACCGGCATCAGCAGCAGCGCAGGTTTGTCGTTGGTGAAGTAGTCGCAGAACAGTCTGGGGTTGGTAAAATGCATCGGCTGTCAGGAGAAACAGGCAGCTGAAGTCCATTAACAAGATCAAAGCAAGGAAATTCATACACAAGCTATAACTCTCAGCATCGTCGTTCTCTCATAAAAGCAAATATGCCTTTAGAATAATTGCAGACTTTTTATGACCGAGGAAATATTTTACAGTATCGCCAAGTATTTTTTACAATCATGCATCTTGATAAACTCTGTGACAAATGTCTTGGAGCCATTTCTTTGGCTCTAAATGTTACTTTTGGCCACACTTGGCTTTATAAACGTTTGTCCACCCCTCTTTGTATTGTTGGACCTCAGAGGATGAAGCCTACTAACTTTAATGATTCACTGAAAGTTTTAGTTTTTACAAATGTCTTTAAGACTGTTGGAGTAATTTGGTAAAGAAATCAAGGATGCTGGAAAAATTAAAGCAAATTAATTTGTATTTGTTCAATATTTTTGCTTCTGAACTAATATCTGCAAAACTAGTGACATTTCCATCAGCCTAAGCTGACCCCTTGTTTGGTGCTAGTTAGCAAATATAATTAGCCACAACATTAAAACCACCTGTCTTACATTGTGTAGGTCCCCTTGTGCTGCCAAAATAGTTTTGACCTTTAAGCCATGGACTCAGGACTTCTACAGTCACTGGGGCGTTTGCAGCAGATCTTCTGGGTTCTGTGGGTTGAGGGGTGGGACTTCAGTTTATCTGACTTGTTGTGGTGCATCCTGCAGATGCTCAATTGTTTGGAGACTGGTTCAGTGTTGTAGGTTGTTTGTTGTGTTCTTCAAACTATTCCTGAGCAGTGTTTGCAGTGCATCAGGGTGCATTGTACTGCTGGGCGAGGCCACATCTGTTTGGGAGTGGTGGTTGTGTCGGGGTGTTCTTGGTCTACAACAATGTTTGGTTGGGTGTAAACGGTAAACTCAGATGGTGACTACAAACACAGTCAAGAGTAAACCAGCTGCACATTAGCATGCTAGTATGTATGTTCTTTTTTTTTTTACATACAAATGTGTGACCTCTTTTGAATAGCAGCCTTATACACAAATTAGCCACAATATTAAAACCCCTGATAGGTGAAGTTAATGACGTTGATCATCTTGTTGCTTTGTTGGGAAACCTCGGCTCCATCTGGACGTTACTTTGACACATACCCCTTATTTAAACATTGCTGCAGACCAAATAGATCCCCAATGCAAATTACACTTTGCGATGCCAGCAGCCTTCCCCAGCAGGGCGGTGCTCCCTGCCACACCGTAAAAACTGCTCAGGAGCAGCATGAGGAAAACAACAATGAGCCCAAAGCAGTGACTCCAAACCCTCCAAATCCCAATCGATTCAGCAGTGATGCACCACAACAAGTCCAGTCCACAGAGAATCCACAAGGATACACTGCTAACACCACTCTAACAGTTTCCATGTCCATGCCTTGACCAGTCAGTGCTGTCCTGGTAGTATGAAAGGGATATAAGCAATATTTGGCTGGTGGTTCTAATGTTTCTGGACATCAGCATACACGCAGGTTCAACCCTGTCACAACCAGGCAAAAGAAATAACCTGCAAAGAAGTGATCATTTTCTCTAACAACAAGTGTACAGAGGCCTGAGAACAACATTTGAAACGTTAGATTTATTGATATTTCCCTGTCTTGATATTCTCCTGATATACAGTATGATTGATTGTGATGAATACCTGAGAGCCTTGGGTTTGGCAGAGTCTCTCATAAGTGTCTCTAGTCCTTAAATATGTGGAGGTTGGTCTCCTTGGTCCGTCACCTCTGGGTAGAGCTGCAGCAACTAGCAGCTTCTCATATTTCTTGACATTCTGCAGAACTCTTCCATTCATTGGATCTGAGAAGAAGATCAGATTCTCAGTCTTCCAGGTCATGGTAATCTTAAGTAATTCAGTAGAAGGCACTGAGATCTCTTTTTGGAACCAAAAAGATGTCCAGGTACCTTCTCCTGAAGCACTTCTCAAACACATGGAAGATAAAACTGGTCAAGGTTTTCCAGAGAGTGTTTATGCTGCACAGATGGGATTAAGGCAAAGAGATGAATGAATGGAAAGGATTTACCATGATGCAGTAACTCCTGAGACAGGCTCAGAGCGTGGGAGACGTTTCCTGTCTGAAACAAAGAGAGGAATTCAGGGCAGTGAGATCCATCAATCATGTGCATTTCTTAAATGTGAGTCCTCCTACTTTAAAGTGAGAGAAGGCCAGGTGATCCAGAGCATCTTCTAACGTCCCTTCATTCTCAGGGCTCCACTCTCCTCCCGCTCCCCTGAAGAGACGAACCGACTCCTCCAACCACTGCACTGAGTGATAATAGTCTTCCTGCTCATAGGCCACCTGTGTGCAAAAACAACTGGGTTATGTTCGTTCCAGTTACATGACAATTTACAAATAATTTGTCCTGAAAAATCAAAAGCTGAATGTAGTTTTACCAGTATGTGAGGATGTGATTTTTTATTAAGAATCACATCTATTTAATAGCAAACTTTGAGCTTCTATCTGTTCATTCAGCTGGAATTATTTTGCACTGTGGATTCCAGGTGGCATTCACTTGAACTGAATTACAAAAAAAGGTAGAGGGCTGGTTGGTGAAATGCAGAAATGTGAAGTAAAATGCAGCTAGCAGATAACTAACGCAGTTAATATGAGAGTTTAACACTGGAAGGTGTCCATTTGGATGAATTTAACCTTTTAATTTTGGTTCTTCCTGACACGTGTGCATGTGCAGCTGTTGTTGTTTCCTTTGCTGTAACCAGGACTTTAATTAACTTAATAACTAAACAGAGGTTACAAGAGCATCATTACTTGGGAAAAATGTTAATTTACAAGATGTGATGTAACCTTTACTTTTGTTAAGGTTTATTTTTAGGGTTTCATTGTTATCCAATGGGAACAGTGTAGAGAAACAGGACCTGAAGAATGAAGAGCAGGGGAATAACATGCAGCAAACGGTTTGGTCGGCTGGGAATTTAACTGAGATTCCACTGCTCAGGGCGTTATAGTGCTGGTATGGCATCAATCCAAATCACTCAGCTATCAGGTCACTTCTACTTGTGTTATTCTTAAAAGTTCTTTAACAGTTCAGGCATTATTTTCTTCCCCATTTTGACATTGACTTCTAGTATCCAGGGCTACTTAGGCATCATCAATTATTCAATTTAATTGAACATAAAAACATTTAAAAAAAAGAAAAAGTGCTCATTACAATCTCCCAGAATTTCACTTGATGTTTTAAAATTGCTTATTTTGTCCAATCAATAGTTCATAACCCAAACACACCATTTATTATTGTTTGTGAAACATAAAAGCAGCAAATCCTCACATCTCAAAGGCTGCAACCAGATAATGACATTTTTTGCTTATAATTGAAGGAATAATTATTAGATTATTAACTTAGTTGCCATTTAATTTACATTTTTTATTGTCTAATCAACTATTGCAGCTCTAGTCTCAAGCGCTCTTGACTATTTTCACGTACATAATGTTTTCTACAGCAAGCTAAAGGGGAATTCTGCATATGTGTAACAAGTTGTTTGAAAGAAGCTCTGAAAAATCTGATAAACTGCCTCGAGTGATGTTAGCGGAGGCAGCAGTGTTTGGGTTTGAAGACTGCAAGTTTGAAAATGAAAAAAAATCTGCAGGTGTGGAGCTGGAAAGCAGCGAGTTTATCAGATCTCTGCAGCTGCTCCTCATCTCTGCTTGTAGCTTCAGGCTACATTTGCACGTAACAAACCAAAAAACCACTCTGATCTGTGACTGAATTGTGTGTGGTCAAATTGCTTCTTGGGTAATGTAGGCTCCAGGTTTTAGACAAGTATGTGTAGCTGCACTCAGACATACATACATGTATATATGTCTATGACTGCACTGATTTTGACCCTTTTGCATGCTATAGAAGTAAAACGTGACCACTCGCTAACAGCTTTTATGATTTTTGCTCAGATAAATAGATGTAGGATGCTCCGGGTCTGCCCTCAACTTGGTAGAGCAGCTTTCTCCCATTTTACACCCTGCTCATCACACTACAGCTTAATGACTGTGACTTTAAACCAAAATTGGAGTGGAAAGTTCCGATCAAAGATGCATAACTGAAGAGTGCAATTCCTAAGTTGGATTTAGATTTGTGCATCTTTAATCTCTTGGTTCTTTTTAATATGCTTTACTTTTGTCTCACGTATGTTGTTTTAATGCTTGATTCGATCATTTTTCTAAGCTTAAAGGGAGGTATTTTATTGTCCAGGTCTCCCTAGAAAAAACATAGATCTTAATTCCAAAAATAAAGGGTAAAAAATATTTTTCAAAAATGTTAAATTGGTGTCTCTCCTGTAGATTAAACTTGTATGTCTCCTCAGTCAACTGCACTGTAGGTGATGCATGTCTCAGCACCTTAAGTAGTATTTTTGCACTGAGAGCATCCCAAATATGGACCACAGTCTACTTTACCTGGTTTTAACCCCACTTTGGAGCTGACTAGACTTGATAAAATGCAGACTAAAAACTGGGTGGCATGTGACGCCTTTCATCACAAATTAAATCCACAACCACCTCCAGACATCACACAAACAAACCATTTAACCTCCCAAACACACACAGAAAGTCACCAGCTAATCAGACGTCTTTGCTGCCACAGGTTTACGTCCACTTCACAATATTACACTCTATAATTTAGGAGCTGCTGGCCTTTACAGCAGCAGGCTGGAGAACCAAATTAACTTTTAAAAATAGTTCCTCTGAGGGAAGCTCCAGCTGGTGTTCAGTTCAAGCAGCTGAAAAAATCCTCCCAATGAAACTCCTGTTAACAAACCCTGCAGGTTTCGAAAATTGGTTTAACAGCCACATAAAAGCAGCTGACAACACCCTAAAAGGAGCATCTCTGTCTACAGATTCTCTCACATAATCTTGGTGCAAGTGAAGGCAAGCTCAGCTCTTAACGTCTGCAGCATGAGATAATGTGTTTTCCATACAGGAGCGAGTCTCTCCCACACAGTGCCGTGCCCTTTACTGTGGGGAAACATCTTTTTCCCCGCTTCCATACTAAAATAATATGTCATCTTCACATGAGCAGAATTCTCAGACACGCAACAGGAAGAACCCCATTTTTTCCAGGCTGACGGTCTGTTCTTCCACCACACAAACACAGACTGACGGATCTGGAATTAAAAATAAAAAATGCTGCAGACCTTTGGAACAGCAGGGAAACCTTCGCAGCAACATCTTCCACATATTTTGATTTCTTTACCTGAACACTTGTAGCTTGTTTTACTCAGAAAATGGATCCAGAGGGTTGACAAATGCGTTTCAACAGAGTCTCATCGCTTTTGTCTTTGCTATATTTTATGAAATACTGAGATGGCAAATAACCATAGGTGGTTTATTTTCTCAAGTACTATCTTTTGTGCTCCTTTATCCATCTTACATCACCACATTTTACTTCACTACATTTAATCAACTGCAACATTTACCTTTTATTGAAGATTTTTTTTTTAAATTCTAACATCGCAACAAGATCAAACTGGTGTTTTCTGATCCTTTAGGCTTGTGCCCTCAAAAAGAAAAGCAATATATAGTTCCTTGTCAACTGTCAGATGATTATGAAGTGTTACCAGTTTCATCAGCAAGTGTTTTCCCCTCCAGACTTTTTGATTTCAGTAACTGTGAGAGGATCAAATGTGAAAATATTTAGAAAGATAAAAAAAAATCTTAATAGAAATTTGTTTTAGGTCTGAGTATCATCAAGTGATCAATAATTCTGTGTTTGTTCTCCAAATAAAGGTGGACAAGGGAATTTTAAAAAACAAAAATGACCCATTTTTGACTGTTTTTTTGTTCTGTGATTCAGACATCTGAAACATTTTTTTTTCTGTTTTTGGTTTTTGAAGACAGTTCTTTTCATTACAAATGGATTGCGGATGATCTTATGATACCCAGACATTGCAGCACAACTTCTTCTTTGTCTTTCCTACACTCACTTGTCATGTCATCACCATAAAAAAAACATAAAAGCTGATGTAGCAAGTGATTATGTCATTCACTGGTTTGCACTGGACTTAAACAGGAGCCAAGAGAATGACTTCATAGTCAGTGTCATCTTTTCTGGTTGCAGCCAGGACTTTCCAAAAGTGGGAATCTTGGTGAACCAGGGGAGAACCTTGAAACTGACTGGACTACATTCTAACATGTACACCAACATCAATATGTTAGTTAAAGGGCAAGGTGCACTATACACATTCTACTTAAAGGTAGAGAATGCAGAGCAGCATTTTCTGTTTCTATTTGTTGAAAGACTCACAAAATAATGTGCACTACGTATCTAAAGTATGTAGATATTAAAATATTGATACCTATGGTGTTGTACATGTTGATTATAACATATAATATATTGTATAAGAAATCAAAAAAATTCTACTTTGGCTTTAAAGTTTTTCTGATTTACAGCATTGCATTTTAATTTGTTTTTATTCTGCTCTCCTATGTGCTTTGTCTAAACACAGCCTGCAGTTCAGCCCAGTTCAAGTCCCTGAATATTTGTCATGTGACTGTTGGTCACAGTTGAGTCACTAAAAGCTACTCGGTTGCACTGATGAGCATAAAATCGAGATGGTTATTTTTGCTGATTTTTTAAACGAGACACATAGAATAAAGTGATTCTCATGAAACATCACAATTGTAAGCTTAGATTTGATCATTTACCAGATATAACCACTTGTCATACATGAGTAGTTCAAGGACCATAAGAAAGTTGAAAATCATTTTTCATCGTTTCTGGCTCTGATAAATGGTGTAGTTTTTGCAATTTCATAAAGATAGCATGCTTTTCAAACCCGCAGGCAGGTTTTGGAGCTCGTCGGACTTTGGTTCTTTTACTTGCAGGACTGCAGTTGCTTTTTCTTAAGCGTGAGAGTAAACGACTAGAAGCAATCAGAGTCAGTAGTAAAGGAAAACAATGGGTTATATACCTTCCCTACCAGAAAGCAGTCATCCCCAGACAGTGGGATGGACACTGCAGGCATGTAGACATCAACAGCTTCACCATTAGTGACTCTTTGGAAACGACCCCTGACGAGACTCGACACCTGAAGAGCATAAACGTCCTGCAGCCTCATCAGCCCGTTAGCGGCCCCCTGCAGGTCCTCCAGTTTGGGCAGCTCAGCCTCTTCCTCCTTGTAACTGGACCTGAGGGCTGGACAGCAGAGGGTCAAAAGGTGAAGGGGGGGTTGGGTGGTGACAGCAGAGAAATAAGGGTGTTCAGTTATCACCACCAGATGTGTCAGTGAAGAAGGCATTAGAAGACCTTCTGCGTTCTCCAGAGCTTCGTTGCTGTAGACGACGTTCAGCCACTCTGAGTGCAGCCGCTTGATCAGGCTAAATGCCACCAGAGGGTTCGCCATTGCAGTCGCCGGGCCTTTGTAAAGTTCTGAGTGCAGGTCGGACACTTTGGCATAAAAGCTGTGTGAAAGATACAGGGGGGTTACAAAAGTACTCAGTGTCTAGATCAGAGCAGAAAAACTAAAAAAATCAACAATTTCAGTCAGTTAGTAAATTAAGATTATAATCTGATGAATGAGGCATTTCATTTAAAATACGGTAGGTTTCTCTGTTGGACTGTTGAGCACTGAATTTCAGACTGAACCATGTAAATCTGCATCAGATAATACTTATATTATGAAGCCAAAACACATTTAAACCTCAGACCACACAAAGTCGCCACAACAAAGCCGTTTGAAACTTTGTGACCAAAAGGACTCCTCCATAAAATTAGAGTCAGTCACTTCCACAGAGAAACAGCTGAGTCCGGGGGCTAAAATTGGTGGGAGGTGACTTGGTAAGTTTTGTTTTGTGATCCTGTCTCCAACAAAGTAAAGATATCTGACTGCAACACAACCTAAATGGTAAATTGTGTGAATGCTGATTTAATTTTGTTCATGAGCTATTACTCAAAATGCTACAACACTCAACATGTTAATATATTTTACTGTATTTCTAGCTTTAGCATTTCCCTTCCAGCTTTTTACCCTAGTGGAGTTGTTGTAGGGGTCATGGCAGCTTGACCATCCAGTCCATATGTGTTTTGTGGATTTGGAAAAGGCCAATTACAGTGTCCTCGAAGGAACCAAGGGACCAAGGTGAGAGCTGTGTTTGTATTTGTGACACGAAGTTAAACATCTTTCCATGATGTTCATGAACATTATCTCAAGGTGCAGCCAGGGTAAGGAGGGTGTCCGCTTCAGGGAATTTTAGAGTTGCATCTCTTTTTTTTGCAGATGATGTGGTTCTGTTCAATTCATCAGATCGTGACCTTCAGCATGCATTGGGACCATTTACAGGCGAGGGTAAAGTCAAAAGCAGCACCTCCAAGTCTGAGGTCATGGTTCTCTGTTGGAAACGGGTAGCTTGCTTCCTCTGGATTGTTGGTGTGTTGCTGCCCCAAGTTTAGGAATTTTTGTATCTCGAGATCTTTTTCTTGAGAGGCAGCAAAACGGAGCATGAGATGGACAGATGGATGCAGCATCAGCAGTAGCACAGGTGTTGTACAGGATCATTAAGGTGAAGACAGAGCTGAGCCAGAAGGTAAAGCTTGCGATTTACTGGCTGATCTAAGTTCCAACCCTCATGTATGGTCATTACCTCTGGGTAGCACTGAAAGAATGAAATTGCAGGTACAAGAAGTGAAAAGAGTAAAGAGTTTCCTTAGTGGGGTAGTAGGGTTCAGCCTTAGAGATAGAGCTCAAATACTCATGTGGACTTTGGAGTATAGTTGCTGCTCTTTCATAGCAAAAGGAACCAGTTGAAGTGATTCACACATCTGATTAAGATGCCTCCTGGGTGCCGGTCTACTCTGGGGTTTCCTTTGACCCCAGAATAGTCCCAGACCTCACCGGTGGCCCTGCATATTTCATCTGGCCTGGGAACGTCTTGAGATCCCTGCTGGAAAACGGGATGTCTGGAATGACCTGCTAAACCTGCTGTCGCTGTGACGCAACCCTGAATAAGTGGAAGAAATTGGATAGATGGATGGATATCCTTTTTTCATTGGAACATGCTTGCTTAGGTCTTTCAGCCTTTAGGATTTGAGCAGTCCCTAAAAAGTTCTCATCTCTTTAGGTTTTAAAGTTCATTTTTACTTTTGGGAGTTTACTTCAGCCTTCAATTTTGCCCAGAGGCAACTGTGTGTCAGCGTCCTTTTGTTTTTTTTGCCAAACTCAATTAATAGCGTTTCAGGTAGGGTACATTGATTCAGCTTCCAATTCTGTCACATGCCAATAATTCAGATTTAAACTGATTCAATTAATTTTTTTTTTAACCAAATCCATGCAACATTTTTCAGCCATTAGCACCCACACTACATTCAGATTGTTTTTCTGAATATTTGTGGATCTCAATATTTATGTTGTTATTACATTTCTATCAGAATTGCTCAGTACACTGCATCCTGCATTCACTGTCATATTAATGTGGATCATGGGCTCAACACTAGTCAAAAAGGTAAAGAAAGAACTTTGCATAGAGCACAGTGTCTCCGATTTTATACTCATTTTACCCTGAAATGGCCTGAAATTGGTTAAATAGGGGGGAAATCTAAAGATTTGTGAGCTTTGCTGATCTCCGAGTGTGTCAAAATCCTGATTTTGTTTGGATGACATCAGATATGCATTTAAATGCAGCTGTGGATGTTATAATGTGACCGTATCCTTGCAAAACCTGCACATGTGCTGCTTCCATCATGCCCAACAACTTGTTCCATCATTATTCACTGTGTTCCAGCATTATGAGATCATCACTGCAGTCTGAGAACAAACTAAACCTGAAGCATTAATTAGAGCGATGTTTTTCTTAAATTCTGCAAAGACTGACGGTAAATCATTAGTTTTCTAACATGCAAATGAAACATCTGTAATATTAATAAGTCTTCACCACTCACCGCTTGATGTCCTGCAGTCTCTCCTGCTCGTGATCGATATAAGTCCTCAGGTAATCGATCAGCTTCTGCTCCACGCTGATCGCCTGCTTCACGTTCAGCAGCGACGTGTACATTTCTGCTGAACATCTGGGAGCCACAGATGCAACCAGCAGACAGCAAACCAAGTGAACAGGACGCATCTTCATCAAACTTTTCCTCCTCCAGCGGCTTCACTGGTTTCTGATTCTTCCTCTCGGTTTCCTGAGCAGATCCGAGGATCTCCAGGATTGATCTGCTGCTGGCTGTTTGGGGATCTGCAGAAGGATCTGAGGTTCCTCCTGCTGCTCACTGGACGATGAGTGCAGCCTGGATCCACTCAGGACAATTAGTCTGCACGTATTTCTTCTATAATAACTTCACTTTCTGTCTTCTTTTTCTGATTAAACGAGCTGCTCCTTTAGTTTGAGCTCAGCTGGAGGAAAAATAGATCGTGCAAAACTGTGCAGTGATTAATTTCCCATCTTTACCTAAATTTTTGTTTCACATTAATGCTTTAAGGTTAATCGTTTTCTCTCTAAAGAAATACGTTTAAGTGCATATTGGCATAAAGTTTGGAGTCACAGTGACACCTGCAGGTCAGGTTTTGCACAGCAACCAAACTCTACAGAGGGGCATCATCTTCACTGCATAAAGAAACAAAGGTTCTAACTCAGGGGCGTCCAATCCTGGTCCTCGAGGACCACTATCCTGCATGCTTTAGATCAGGGGTCTCAAAATCCGGTCCTCGAGGACCATTATCCTGCATGTTTCTGATGTTTCCCTCTTCCAGCACACAAGATTCAAATGATCAGCTCATCATCAAGCTCTGCAGAACCTGATAACCATCCTGATCATTTGAATCAGGTGTGTAGGAAGAGGGAGACATCAGAAACATGCAGGATAGTGGCCCTCGAGGACCGGAGTTTGAGACCCCTGCATCACAGAGACTCAGGAACCACTGTGCCCTGATTAGTTTCATCTGAGTCTCGTCTCCCCAGTCAGTTCTGAGAGTTGAAATAGTCTTGTCTGTCCTTCTGTCTTTGTCAGTTTGTCCTGTTTAGTTCTCTGTAACATTCCTGTCAGACATCCTGTTCACCTACCTCTAGTTTGTACATTTAGTTTTTGGGCCTTTATGTGTTTTATTATTTCCTGCTTCAGTTTATGCAGTGCTTTTGTTACCCTTTCAGACTTTTTTGTTAATTTCCCTCATGCTTTTGATCAGTCTAGACTGGGATTTGGGTTTTTTTTGTACCAGCTGTTTAATTAAAATTTGCTTTTTGTTCTTTTAATACCTGTCAATGGGTCCTTTACTCACTGATCCACAGCGTGTTTAATTAATTAGTCCCTTCGATTTACTTTGCACCTCACTGAAGCTGACTCTGTTTTATTACCTTTCCTGTCTGTGATTGACTGAAGTATAAATAAATATTAACAAATGGCTAATAACTGTATGTTCATGTGCTGTTTTGGTTCAAGAACCATTTAAAAGCAGTGGTGGACAGGAACGGAGTACATTTACTTAAGTACTGTACTTAAGTACATTTTCTGAGTATCTGTACTTTACTTGAGTATTTATTTTTTTGGAAACTTGTGACTTTCACTCCACTACATTTGAAAGACAAATATTGTACTTTTGACTCCACTACATTTACAGGAAGCTTGTCGTTACTCGTTCCTTTTCTCAGCATAGCTTTGTAGTCAGCCGGTGGTGTTTTTCTTTTCTAAAATGCAATTGGCCACATGCTGTGCTCCTCACAGAAGGGAACCAATCTCAGTCACCGCTCACACCTGGGATGGATTTGGAAATACGTAATCCTCGGTCTGTGCAGCAAACTCTCCCGCCTTCATTCAAACAAAACTTGGCAATGGAGATGGAAGGAGAAACTCGAGCTGAGAAACCAGCACACCCATGGCCATATCTCAGCTCGATTTTTGCGATTTCGGAAATGAGAAATGACTCATATCATTTCAAATGTCTTCTTTGTTCACCACGAACAAACTACATTTCTGCATTTAAAAACTCACCGTCCAACCTGAGAAAGCACATTGAGGTAGTAAACAAACATTTTTTTCACTCCAGATAAACATTTTAAATGAAGTTGTCTGTGGTTAAAGTGGTTGCGGTTGAATGCGATGACCGATGATTGAAATGCAGCGGCCATTAGCGTGCTAAACGTGATGACGAGTGAGAGGAAAACAGCCTGCTGAGTCAGACTCTTTACACGCGGTGAATTAAGGATTTATTTTTGACCACACCAGAGGTGATGACTGTTGGAAGCGGGGACAGACTAAAATAAATATTGTTCGGGTGAGTTTTAGGTGTTTTTCTGTCGAGTTCGGCAGCGCGCTAACAGCGAGTGCTGTGGAAAAGCCTAGGAACACGAGTTTACTGCCTTTGAATCACTGTCCATGCACCCTCTTAAAGCAATCACATATTATAAGCCTTTCTTCTGCATTTCTTTGGACATTAAAGAAATATACACATGATGTTAAACTTATAACCCTACTAATGTACTAGATTTGGTGATTAAGAACAATGGAGCGGAATAAAAATTCCTTACAGAAATGTGTGCATTTAGAAATAAACCTCTTAAAAGGATAGTTCCCCATAGAGTGAAAACTCATTCAATATTTACTCACCCCTGTGCTGATGTGAGGATGGGTGAAGATCTCCAGTTCACAAAACACAGGTGTTTCTATAGAGTTTTTGTAGCAGAGTGGTTCTACATGTAAGTCAGTACATCAAGTGGTCTAAGAGACTTACAAGGTTCTGTAAAAGCACTGAGATAACAATACAGCAATGTACTGATATTAGAAAATGTGCTTTGTACTTTTGAATACTTAAGTATTTTTAAAAGTAAGTACTTTAGTACTTTAACTTGAGTAAAGTTTTGACCAAGTAACTTTTACTTGTAGTTGAGTAAGAATTGACCACGAGTATCAGTACTTTGACTCAAGTACTGGGATTGAGTACTTTGTCCACCACTGTTTAAAAGAGGATTTTCACTAAACCAAGTGACTCCAAAAGCAACTATCTTGAAAATGGTTCATTAAAGAACTGACTTTTGGTAAAGTTTTTTAGAGCAACATTTGTAATCCCTAAAGAAACCTTTTATTTGGATGATTCTTTTAGACAAATTTGGGAGTTTTTTTCAAAAACTGTTCTTTCAAGATTACATCAATTTTACTGATCTCTCACTAAGAAAAAAAATCATGTCACAACAACTTGATACAAATGAAACAAGAAATACAAAAATAGAATGTAGATAAAAACAACAAAGTCTGTGCACATCCTTTACAGGTACAGAAATGGATACGGCGATAGATAGATATGTGTATCCAAATCATAGAAAGAACACAATGTGTAGAAATGTATTAAAAATTTCTACATTGTTATTGCACTTGAGAAATTATAGAAAGAAAATAAAGTGTTTCGTGATGTTTTTGCACATCTTTAAAGAGCCTCTGGTTAAAAATGGCTCTTCCATTGCATTTTTGGTTCCAGTTAGAAGAGGGGCGTCCAATCGTGGTCCTCGAGGACCACTATCCTGCATGCTTTAGAGGGAGAAGAGCAGTAGGGAGGGGACACAGCCCTAGGGGGTGCTAGTGCTGGTAAACAAAAACTTTAATTCAAAGTTAATCATTGCATAATTGAAGATATAAGGAGAAAATGTACAAATATGAACAGGAATGTTTAGTCAACCTTTATTTAATCTCAGAGTACACTGAGGAATGAAGAACTCATTTAGAATGTGGGCACCTAATTAAAGTCTTAGACAAGTGTAACAATAAAAATATTAAGAGGCACAGTTAGTAAAATGATAAAAAAAAAAACATTCATTAGAGCACTTAAGATTTAAAAACAAATGAATCAACTAAAATGAGAACAGATTGAAGTAAAGTAAGAGGAAATTAAAAAACCTGAATTGCCTTTAGGATAAAAATGAGTCAGATTTGAGATTATTGTGCATTTTTCTCCAGATTGAAGGTGCACAGAGGGTAAAACTGGATTTTCCAAGCTCAGTAAAAATAGCAGGCACCTACAATGTAATTAAATCATTTGAGTGAGTCAGTAAGACAGCCATAATGGTAAATGGTAGCACCTTTTTCTACCTTAGTGGTATCAAAAGCGCTTTACAATGTGTTTCACATTCACCCATTCACACACACATTCGCACACCAATGGCGACAGAGCTGCCATGCAAGGTGCCAGCCTGCTGTTGGGAGCAACTTGGGGTTCAGTGTCTTGCCCAAGGACACTTTGGCATGCGGAGAGGCTGTCAACCTTACAATCAGTGGAAAACCCATTCATCCACCTGAGCCACAGCCACTCCAATGGGATAATGGGATGTAAAAAAGAAGAAGGAGAACTATACAACCTCAGTTTACTGAGATAAAAACATAACTATCACTTGTAATAAATCTCACTGGAAATAAATTGTGTCTAAAGACTTGAGAGCTGCTGCTCGATTGCACTGGGGGGGGCTACTGCACAATTTTCGTTGTAACATGTTTACAATGACAATAAAAGTTTCTATTCTATTCTATTCTGCTTATACATGCAGGTATAAAATGCCACTTTTATCCAGGGTAATGTGCTCATATCGTCTTGTGGATGCCCGATCCCGTCAGATCTCGGAAGCTAAGCGAGGTTGGGCCTGGTCAGTACTTGGATGGGAGACCGTGAGGAAACACCAAGAAGCCTGGGTGAATGTAGTTTGACAGTGAGTGGTTGGTGGTGGTCAGAGGGGCCGATGGCGCAGACTTGCAGCCTCGCCTCTGTTAGTCTACCCCAGGGCTGCCGTGGCTACATATGTAGCTTACCAGTATGGAGTGAATAAATAATACACTGTGAAATGTCTTTGACTCCCTGGGAAAGTGCTATATAAAACCAATGCATTAATATTATTATCATCATAAGAAATGCGCTTAAAATAGTTTAGTTTATACTATAATAGCATAAAGATCAAAGGTCAGGATTAAATATGAAACTCCTTAATTACAGTAAATCACGATTAAAATTACATATGTTCACAGTTATAGAGTGGAGTCTTGAGGCTACAGCAGCATAACAGACTATTATTTATTGATTTATTATTTTTATATTTGTGCTTATTTGTATTTTATACAGTCAAGGAAGACAAAAAAGCTGCTCAAATAACTTATAATTTGAACAAAACAGACCAACATTGATCTGTTTAGAGAATCTGTGTAGCATCCCAATGATGTGTGAACTCAGCTCAAAAACTGCAAACATTTAGGCTGATAAAATCATAAAAATATGAGTATTTTATTAAAAACCACGTAAATCATCTAAAGATAAAAGAGTAACTGAGACTGGATGACAGAAGAATTGTTTTTATTAGCTCCCCCCTGGAACTGCTACCTTATCATGGTGGGGGAGTTTGAGTGCCTGAATGATCCTGGGAACTATGTTGTCGGGGGCTTAATGGCCCTGGTAGGGTCACCCAAGGCAAACAGGTCCTAGGTGATGGGTCAGACTTAAAAGCAGTTTGAAGACCTCTATGAAGAACAATCAATCACGGACCGTGACGTTGCCCGGCATGGCGCAGCCGGGGCCCCACCCTGGAGCCAGACCTGGGGTTGGGGCTTGTATGGGAGCGCGTGGCGGCCGGGCCTTTGCCCATGGGGCTCGGCCAGGCTCAGCCTGAAGGGACGACGTGGGCCCAACGTCCTGTAGGCCCACCACCTGCAGAGGGAACCATAGGGGCCAGGTGCAATGTGGATCGGGCGGCAGTTGAAGGCGGGGGCCTCGGCGACCCGATCCCCGGACACAGTTTCTAACCACTGGGACTTGGAACGTCACCTCACTGGGGGGGAAGGAGCCTGAGCTTGTGCGGGGGGTTGAGAGGTACCGTCTAGATATAGTCGGGCTCACCTCCACACCCAGCTCGGGCTCTGGAACCCAGCTCAGGGGAGGGGCTGGACTCTTCACTTTTCTGGAGTTGCCCGTAGTGAGAGGCGGCGGACTGGTGTGGGCTTGATCATATCCCCACAGCTGCACCTTCAGGTCGGGGACAGGTCTCTGATTGTTGTTTCGGCCTACGGGCCGAATAGCAGTGCTGAGTACCTGGTCTTCTTGAAGTCCCTGGGAGAGGTGCTGGACAGTGCTCCAACTGGGGACTCTATTGTTCTACTGGGGACTTCAACGCTCAAGTGGGCAGCGACAGCAAGACCTGGAGGGGAGTGATTGGGAGGAACGGCTTCCGCGATCTGAACCTGAGTAGTGTTATGTCATTGGACTTCTGTGCTAGTCACAGTTTGTCCATTACGAACACCATGTTCGAACACAGGGGTGTCCATAAGTGCACGTGGCACCAGGACACCCTAGGTCGGAGGTCGATGATCGACTTTGTAGTTGTGTCATCTGATCTCCGGCTGCGTGTCTTGAACACTCGGGTGAAGAGAGGGGCAGAGCTGTCAACTGATCACCACCTGGTGGTGAGTTGGATGCGCTGGCAGGGGAGGAAGCCGGACAGACTCGGCAGGCCCAAATGTGTCGTGAGGGTCTGTTGGGAACGTCTGGCGGTCTTCAACTCCCACTGCCAGGAGAGCTTCTCTCAGATCCCGGGGGAGGTTGGAGACATTGAGTCTGAGTGGACCATGTTCTCCACCTCCATTGTCGCGACCACAACGACCAGAGACCCTGTGGTCGCAGGATCTCTGGTGCCTGTCGTGGCAGCAACCCCTGAACCTGGTAGTGGACACCGGAAGTAAGGGATGCCGTCAAGTTGAAGAAGGAGTCCTATCGGGTATTGTTAGCTCATGGGACTCCTGAGGCAGCTGACAGGTACCGGCAGGCCAGGCGTGCCGCAGCTCGAGCCATTGTGGAGGCAAAAACTTGAGTCTGGAAGGACTATCGGTCGGCCCCGAGGAAATTCTGGCAAACCGTCCGGTGCCTCAGGAGGGGGAAGCAGTGCTTCACCAACACTGTTTACAGTGGAGGTGGGGAGCTGTTGACTTCAACTGGGGATGTCGTTGGGGGGGTGGTGTAAAGAATACTTCAAAGATCTCCTCAATCCTGACTTCACGTCTTCCATTGAGGAAGCAGAGGTTGAGTGCTCTGGAAGTGCAGGAACTGTTGTGGCTGACATGTCTCTGTAACATTGTGTGGCAGTTGGGGACAGGGCCTCTGGACTGGCAGACCGGGGTGGTGGTCCCTTTTTTTAAGAAGGGGGACCGGAGGGTGTGCTCCAACTACAGGGGTATCACACTCCTCAGCCTCCCCAGGAAAGTCTATTCCAGAGTACTGGAGAGGAGGATCCGGCCGATAGTCGAACCTCGGATCCAGGAGGAACAATGTGGTTTTCGTCCTGGTCGTGGAACACTGGACCAGCTCTACACTCTCCATCGGGTGCTCGAGGGTTCATGGGAGTTTGCCCAACCAGTCCACATGTGCTTTGTGGATTTAGAGAAGGCATTCGACCGTGACCCTTGTGGCGTCCTGTGGGGGGTGCTCCGGGAGTATGGGGTCCGGGGCCCTTTGTTAACGGCAGTCCAGTCCCTGTACGGCTGGAGCAGGAGTCTGGTTCATATTTCCAGACTCTATATAAAATATAGACTTACTGCTGGAAATATGGTTCATATTTCCAGCAGTAAGTCGGACCTGTTCCCGGTGCACATTTGACTCCGGCAGGGCTGCTCTTTGTCACTGGTTCTGTTCATAACTTTTATGGACAGAATTTCTGGGCACAGCCAAGGGCCGGAGGGGGTCCGGTTTGAGGACAGCAGGATCTCGTCTCTGCTTTTTGCGGATGATGTGGTCCTGTTGGCTTCATCAAACCTGGACCTCCAGTGTGCACTGGGGCAGTTTGCAGCTGAGTGTGAAGCAACTGGGATGAGGATTAGCACCTCCAAACCCGAGGCCATGGTTCTCGACTGGAAAAAGGTGGCTTGCCCCCTCCGGGTCGGTGGAGAGATCCTGCCCCAAGCGGAGGAGTTCAGGTATCTCATGGTCTTGTTCACAAGTGAGGGGAGGATGGAGCGTGAGATTGACAGGCGGATCGGTGCAGCGTCTGCAGTCATACGGTCGCTGTACCGGTCCGTCGTGGTGAAGAAGGAGCTAAGCCAAAAGGCGAGGTTCTGTATTTACCGGTCAATCTACGTTCCGACTCTCAGCTATGGTCATGAGCGTTGGGTCATGACCGAGAGAACAAGGTCCCGGATACAAGCGGGTGAAATGAGTTTCCTCTGCAGGGTGGCTGAGCGCACCCTTCGAGATCGGGTGAGAAGCTCGGTCACCAGGGAGGAGCTCGGAGTAGAGCCGCTACTTCTCCACATCGGGAGGGGTCAGTTGAGGTGGCTTGGACATCTGTTCCGGATGCCTTTGGGACGCCTCCCAGGGGAGGCGTTCCGGGCATGTCCCACGGGGAGGAGGCCTCGGAGTAGACCTCGGACACGCTGGAGGGACTATGTCTCTCGACTGGCCTGGGAATGCCTCGGGGTCCCACCGGAAGAACTGGAAGAGGTGTCTGGGGCGAGGGAAGTCTTGGCCTCTCTGCTTAGACTGCTGCCCCCGCGACCCGGCCCCGGATAAGTGGAAGATAGTGAATGGATGGATGTATGGATGTTTTTATCAGCCAGTGGAGAAGGAAATTAGAAGAAAATGCCTCTTCATTCATATAAATGCAGCGGTTAATTTCAGTGCACAGTTTATTTTAAAGACAAAGCAATTAAAAGATTAGATTTTCATCAAACAATAATGATCCTTTAAGAAACTCACAAGGCCCAAAATGCCGTTAATCAAAGAATAACTGCAATATATGTCTTCAGATGAAGGTTTTGTACACAGAAGGTACACACACTGATATCTGCATTTACATTTACGCTGTAAGAACCGTTTTTATAACATTTTACAGCATTGTCCAGGGAGATTTTACACTTTTAAACATCTGCAGCAGAGTCTAATAAAAGCAGGTCAGAGACATTACCTCTTGTGCCACTCAGTCACAGTTAATCATGAATCCTTCATCCTGCTCTCTGAGACACAACCGTCTCTGTAACCAGAACCACTTCATTAAAGTCACCTTAAATTCACTCAACTGAGAAACTTTTACTGAAGCTGCTGGCACAGATCTGCAGCCTCCACCTGGTTTATGTTTAACTGTCAGATCTATAAAACTGCTGAACTCATTTTAAAAAACTGGTGCACATGTGTCCATAAAATTAAGAGGTCATGTCTGTTTTCTCAAAGAGTACAAGAGATTTATTATTAATTCTTATGCAGAGGTTAGATTTACCTGTAATAAATCATCACAATTAAATTAGGTGACCTTATTATGTTCACCTCATTTGGAGGGTAGTAAATATTTAACCAGGGTTTCTGCAGGTTTTGTAAATTTGAGAGTTAGAAAGACCACACAGGAGATAATTCTATACCTGTCTGATGATCATAAGTATGACAGCATGAAAGATAATCAGTGAGGAGGATTTGAGCATGAATGATTTGTCACAGTTCATTCAATTAATGCCACCAGTTCCTGTAAAATTACCTAAAATAGATAAACATTGAGAAATTATTGAGCTTCTGATCCACTTTAGGCAGCAGTTACAGTGTTTGCTGCAGGTCTGATGGAGCCACTGCTGCAACAGTCACACTTTCAGTTTAATGTGCAATACAATACAAAAACATTCAATCATTAAAAAAAACTATCAACGGCAGACACAAAAAACATGTTTAAGACATTTCCTATTTATATTTGAATCACTTGAATACCTTGTAGTGCATTTTTTAAGAAAGAAAACTCATGTTTTATTTATACAATTTGCAACATCAGTAGGCAGGTGTCTATGTAATCACGCGACAACCTCCAGGGCCGACAAATGAGGACAGGTAATCTATTATTTTTAATTCTTTAAATTGTTTAACAGGCAATATGTTAAACAAATAATATGTTAATATGTTAACATTCTTTCATCCAGATGCCCTGCAAAAAATATCTACCTATTCAGATGTCTTCAGTGTCCAACCAGTGAAAAATCTAGATATTAATTTTGGTATATTAGGTGATTAAAAACAACTTTCTATGGTTTTACTACAACACAAAAGCTGTATGTACTTGCTGTAATGATTCCCCTGGCTATAAAAGATCCCTTTCTCAGTCTATTAATTTATTGATATGGGACAAAATTCACAATCCTTGCTCTGTGCAAAAATACATATCAAATTGATCAGAAGCTCATATAAGGCATCAGCAGACAGAGCGAAACAAATCAACTAAACATCTTTTAGTCAAGTCTTTATCAGATAAAATTCTTTCTCTGTGTTTTCATGTTGAGCTGCAGTGGAGGGACAGAAACACATAAAACTATATTTCACTAGATTTTAGAGATTTTTTTCAGGTGGATTGATTAAAAGCCAAGCTGCACGGTGGCTTTATTGTTAGCACCGTCGCCTCACAGCTAGAAGATCCCCAAAAAGAGGGAAGTTCTTTCTGTAAACAGAGCAGCTCTGGAAGTTATTCACATACTTGTCAACTATTGAGGCCGCATATTAGAGTCGCATAAAGATGACCCAGATCAAGGCTTGTGGATCTTGTCATTCACAGTGAAAACACATGAGAAGGGGATCAGTTAAACGTCAGCATGAACACCAATGATAACAATACAGTAAGAAAAACCTGTTCAGTGTTAAACAAGTAAACATCACAAACACATCTTTTGACATTTGTGCATCATGCTTGAGTCAGAACTAAATCATGTAGCAGACAGACTGTTCTGCAGTTTGCCTCCAATACCAGGTTTGACTTTGTCTGAGCAGCAGAGGAACGTTTTTCTGATGTGGCCTCTGAGATTCTGATCTCTGAAGCCGTATATGAGTGGACTGAGAAAACGTGGGATCAGGATGAAGCAAAGGTAATTAAAAAAGGCGATGTCCTCTGGTAACCAGTTGACATGCAGCACTATGAGCGTCTCAGTGATGGGGTGAGTGAAAGCCAACATGCAGAGCAGCAGCTGGAAGCCGTGCAGCAGCACAGTGTGCATGGCTTTGCTCACAGATGCTCGGTCCTGCCTCAGCTTCCTGGTTTCTAACAGGATTCTCACGTAAGTGAAGAGGATGACAACAGACACTAAAGTGAACATGAGCACATATACAGCAACTTTGAACAATGTCTGGACTGCAGATGAGTTTAAAACAGAAGGTTTGCAGAGCAGAGGGGTGGAGAAGGCATCCACAGTAGGGTCTCTCTCCCCGATGGCAAAGTCTATGACGGGTAAAGTGCAGCTGAGGAGCCACAGGGGCAGAATGATGATCCAGATGCGGTCTGAGCGCCAGGCGGCCGGTTGCTGTAGGGGGTAGAAAATGGCGACATAACGCTCCATTGACATTGTGGCCAGGATTAGGAGAGTGTTCAGGAAAGTGGCAGTGGATATGAAGAGCAGGGGGGCACAGTAGACCAGGACCAGCTTCACCTGACCCATGACGAAGAGGAAGAGCAGCACAGAGGACAGGATCTGCAGCGTGTCGTTGATCAGCATGTAAGTAAACAGGATGTAACGAGACGTGTCCAGGAACTGCCTGTGAGATGCAAAGATGTGCAGCATGACACCAATGCAGCAGAAGAAGATGCAGAAGAAGGGGATGACTATGCACACCTTGATGATCACAGACAGGCTTTTCTGTGTCATTGCATTGACTGGGAGTTCAGTCAGATTCTGCATTTTACAACTGTGGGCTGAAGCACACCTGTTCAAGAAAAAGTGTAACTTTAGGGTGCATATACACACACACAGAGAAATGAAAAGAAATCCTCCCAAAATCACACCATGTTGTGAAAAATAAAATTACAATACAACTTTGCTGAATTCCATCGGATAAAATCACATCATGAGTACTAAAAATGCCTGACAACTTGATAAACTGGTCAACAATAAAAAATAAATTCACATTTTTAGACAAATTATTTGCACTGTAACTAAACACATATTTCCATACTCACAATAAAAAAGCAGCACTCACCTAAGACAACCTCAGTCTGTCAAAAGAGCACTGACTTCTCTCCCTCTTATCATAAAACATGTCTTCAGTGGATGTTCCTCCCCTTATCTGATGTGTTTGACCTCACTCCAATATGTTTGACTGAGGCCTGATTCCTCCAGAGATACATTAATCTCATGCTATTGTCATTAAGCGTTCTGTTTCAAACTGGCCGCTATTGCACAGCTATCAAACCAGGATCTGAAAATACTGAAGATCCTCTCAAATCAACCTAATAAAGTCAGGCAAACTTATTTTGGTGTTCTATTTTGTGGACATTTAACAATCCTCCAGTTTACAGGCTGTAAACTGACAGGCGTCTTTCTCCATTTCTCTAAAGTCCACAGTTCTTGGGCACCCCGATAGCCTATTGTTTATGTTGCATGACCCACGTGCAGAGGCATAGCAGCTGTGCGGGGTTTGAGTCCGACCTCGGCCATTTACCGCATGTCCTTCTCCACTCTCTCCCATTTGTAACTCTATCCACTGTCCTGACCTCTCTAATAAAGGTATGAAAAGGCCAAAAACAAATCTTTTTAAAAAAATGTCCACAGTTCTTGCTGGTGACAGCATAAAAATGCTTCACTTACATCTCCAAATCTTAATAAAATGACACATATTTACTTTGACAGATTGCAACTTTCCAATAGTTTAACCATGCATGCCTCTTAAATAATTGAAAATCCACAATATGCTGCCTGTTGTCATCTCCTGCAGTGAATTTCATTAGAATAAACAAAAAATGACACCATCATGCACTGATCAGCCACAACGTTATGACCACTAACAGGTTAAGTCAATAAAACTGATCATATCGGTACTATGTGGTGTTCTGCTGGACAACCTTGGATTTTGACATGTGTCGATGAGATTTAGACACCCAAACAAACATTGTCCCACAACAAGCACACTCCCTTATGCAAATGAAAATCCCAAATGTCACTGGCCTACCCCTGCACATGGCAGAAACATCAAACAATCAGGAACATGTTGAGGAACATGACAGTGGCCCAACATGGGTCATGACCAAGAGAATGAGATCCCGGATAAAGGCGGGTGAAATGAGTTTCCTCTGCAGGGTGGCGGGGCGCACCCTTCGAGATCGGGTGAGAGGCTCGGTCACCAGGGAGGAGCTCAGAGTAGAGCCGCTACTTCTCCACATCGAGAGGGGTCAGCTGAGGTGGCTTGGACATCTGCTCCGGATGCCTTTGGGACGCCTCCCAGGGGAGGTGTTCCAGGCATGTCCCACGGGGAGGAGGCCTCGGAGTAGACCTCGGACACGCTGGAGGGACTATGTCTCTCGACTGGCCTGGGAAAGCCTCAGGGTCCCACTGGAAGAGCTGGAAGAGGTGTCTGGGGCAAGGGAAGTCTTGGCCTCTCTGCTTAGACTGCTGCCCCCGCAACCCGGCCCCGGTTAAGCGGAAGATAATGAATGGATGGATGGATGGATGTTTTTATCAGCCAGTGGAGAAGGAAATTAGAAGAAAATGCCTCTTCATTCATATAAATGCAGCGGTTAATTTCAGTGCACAGTTTATTTTAAAGACAAAGCAATTAAAAGATTAGATTTTCATCAAACAATAATGATCCTTAAAGAAACTCACAAGGCCCAAAATGCAGTTTATCAAAGAATAACTGCAATATATGTATTCAGACGAAGGTACCACAGAAGGTACACACACTGATATCTGCATTTACATTTACGCTGTAAGAACCGTTTTTATAACATTTTACAGCATCGTCCAGGGAGATTTTACACTTTTAAACATCTGCAGCAGAGTCTAATAAAAGCAGGTCAGAGACATTACCTCTTGTGCCACTCAGTCACAGTTAATCATGAATCCTTCATCCTGCTCTCTGAGACACAACCGTCTCTGTAACCAGAACCACTTCATTAAAGTCACCTTAAATTCACTCAACTGAAAAACTTTTACTGAAGCTGCTGGCACAGATCTGCAGCCTCCACCTGGTTTATGTTTAACTGTCAGATCTATAAAACTGCTGAACTCATTTTAAAAAACTGGTGCACATGTGTCCATAAAATTAAGAGGTCATGTCTGTTTTCTCAAAGAGTACAAGAGATTTATTATTAATTCTTATGCAGAGGTTAGATTTACCTGTAATAAATCATCACAATTAAATTAGGTGACCTTATTATGTTCACCTCATTTGGAGGGTAGTAAATATTTAACCAGGGTTTCTGCAGGTTTTGTAAATTTGAGAGTTAGAAAGACCACACAGGAGACAATTCAATACCTGTCTGATGATCATAAGTATGACAGCATGACAGATAATCAGTGAGGAGGATTTGAGCATGAATGATTTGTCACAGTTCATTCAATTAATGCCACCAGTTCCAGTAAAATTACCTAAAATAGATAAACATTGAGACATTATTGAGCTTCTGATCCACTTTAGGCAGCAGTTACAGTGTTTGCTGCAGGTCTGATGGAGCCACTGCTGCAACAGTCACACTTTCAGTTTAATGTGCAATACAATACAAAAACATTCAATCATTAAAAAAAACTATCAACGGCAGACACAAAAAACATGTTTAAGACATTTCCTATTTATATTTGAATCACTTGAATACCTTGTAGTGCATTTTTTAAGAAAGAAAACTCATGTTTTATTTATACAATTTGCAACATCAGTAGGCAGGTGTCTATGTAATCACGCGACAACCTCCAGGGCCGACAAATGAGGACAGGTAATCTATTATTTTTAATTCTTTAAATTGTTTAACAGGCAATATGTTAAACAAATAATATGTTAATATGTTAACATTCTTTCATCCAGATGCCCTGCAAAAAATATCTACCTATTCAGATGTCTTCAGTGTCCAACCAGTGAAAAATCTAGATATTAATTTTGGTATATTAGGTGATTAAAAACAACTTTCTATGGTTTTACTACAACACAAAAGCTGTATGTACTTGCTGTAATGATTCCCCTGGCTATAAAAGATCCCTTTCTCAGTCTATTAATTTATTGATATGGGACAAAATTCACAATCCTTGCTCTGTGCAAAAATACATATCAAATTGATCAGAAGCTCATATAAGGCATCAGCAGACAGAGCGAAACAAATCAACTAAACATCTTTTAGTCAGGTCTTTATCAGATAAAATTCTTTCTCTGTGTTTTCATGTTGAGCTGCAGTGGAGGGACAGAAACACATAAAACTATATTTCACTAGATTTTAGAGATTTTTTTCAGGTGGATTGATTAAAAGCCAAGCTGCACGGTGGCTTTATTGTTAGCACCGTCGCCTCACAGCTAGAAGATCCCCAAAAAGAGGGAAGTTCTTTCTGTAAACAGAGCAGCTCTGGAAGTTATTCACATACTTGTCAACTATTGAGGCCGCATATTAGAGTCGCATAAAGATGACCCAGATCAAGGCTTGTGGATCTTGTCATTCACAGTGAAAACACATGAGAAGGGGATCAGTTAAACGTCAGCATGAACACCAATGATAACAATGAAGTAAGAAAAACCTGTTCAATGTTAAACAATTAAAATCACAAACACATCTTTTGACATTTGTGCATCATGCTTGAGTCAGAACTAAATCATGTAGCAGACAGACTGTTCTGCAGTTTGCCTCCGACACCAGGTTTGACTTTGTCTGAGCAGCAGAGGAACGTTTTTCTGATGTGGCCTCTGAGATTCTGATCTCTGAAGCCGTATATGAGTGGACTGAGAAAACGTGGGATCAGGATGAAGCAAAAGTAATTGAAAAAGGCGATGTCCTCTGGTAACCAGTTGACATGCAGCACTATGAGCGTCTCAGTGATGGGGTGAGTGAAAGCCAACATGCAGAGCAGCAGCTGGAAGCCGTGCAGCAGCACAGTGTGCATGGCTTTGCTCACAGATGCTCGGTCCTGCCTCAGCTTCCTGGTTTCTAACAGGATTCTCACGTAAGTGAAGAGGATGACAACAGACACTAAAGTGAACATGAGCACATATACAACAACTCTGAACAACATCTGGACTGCAGATGAGTTTAAAACAGAAGTTTTGCAGAGCAGAGGGGTGGAGAAGGCATCCACAGTGGGGTCTCTCTCCCTGATGGCAAAGTCTATGATGGGTAAAGTGCAGCTGAGGAGCCACAGGGGCAGAATGATGATCCAGATGCGGTCTGAGCGCCAGGCGGCCGGTTGCTGTAGGGGGTAGAAAATGGCAACATAACGCTCCATTGACATTGTGGCCAGGATTAGGAGAGTGTTCAGGAAAGTGGCAGTGGATATGAAGAGCAGGGGGGCACAGTAGACCAGGACCAGCTTCACCTGACCCATGACGAAGAGGAAGAGCAGCACAGAGGACAGGATCTGCAGCGTGTCGTTGATCAGCATGTAAGTAAACAGGATGTAACGAGACGTGTCCAGGAACTGCCTGTGAGATGCAAAGATGTGCAGCATGACACCAATGCAGCAGAAGAAGATGCAGAAGAAGGGGATGACTATGCACACCTTGATGATCACAGACAGGCTTTTCTGTGTCGTTGCATTGACTGGGAGTTCAGTCAGATTCTGCATTTTACAACTGTGGGCTGAAGCACACCTGTTCAAGAAAAAGCGTAACTTTAGGGTGCATATACACACAGAGAGAAATTAAAAGAAGTCCTCCGAAAATCACACCATGTTGTGAAAAATAAATTACAATACAACTTTGCTGAATTCCATCGGATAAAATCACATCATGAGTACTAAAAATGCCTGACAACTTGATAAACTGGTCAACAATAAAAAATAAATTCACATTTTTAGACAAATTATTTGCACTGTAACTAAACACATATTTCTATACTCACAATAAAAAAGCAGCACTCACCTAAGACAACCTCAGTCTGTCTAAAGAACACTGACTTCTCTCCCTCTTATAATAAAACATGTCTTCAGTGGATGTTCCTCCCCTTATCTGATGTGTTTGACCTCACTCCAATATGTTTGACTGAGGCCTGATTCCTCCAGAGATACATTAATCTCATGCTATTGTCATTAAGCGTTCTGTTTCAAACTGGCCGCTATTGCACAGCTATCAAACCAGGATCTGAAAATACTGAAGATCCTCTCAAATCAACCTAATAAAGTCAGGCAAACTTATTTTGGTGTTCTATTTTGTGGACATTTAACAATCCTCCAGTTTATAGGCTGTAAACTGACAGGTGTCTTTCTCCATTTCTCTAAAGTCCACAGTTCTTGGGCACCCCGATAGCCTATTGTTTATGTTGCATGACCCACGTGCAGAGGCATAGCAGCTGTGCGGGGTTTGAGTCCGACCTCGGCCATTTACCGCATGTCCTTCTCCACTCTCTCCCATTTGTAACTCTATCCACTGTCCTGACCTCTCTAATAAAGGTATGAAAAGGCCAAAAACAAATCTTTTTTAAAAAATGTCCACAGTTCTTGCTGGTGACAGCATAAAAATGCTTCACTTACATCTCCAAATCTTAATAAAATGACACATATTTACTTTGACAGATTGCAACTTTCCAATAGTTTAACCATGCATGCCTCTTAAATAATTGAAAATCCACAATATGCTGCCTGTTGTCATCTCCTGCAGTGAATTTCATTAGAATAAACAAAAAATGACACCATCATGCACTGATCAGCCACAACATTATGACCACTAACAGGTTAAGTCAATAAAACTGATCATATCGGTACTATGTGGTGTTCTGCTGGACAACCTTGGATTTTGACATCTGTGTCGATGAGATTTAGACACCCAAACAAACATTGTCCCACAACAAGCACACTCCCTCATGCAAATGGAAATCCCAAATGTCACTGGCCTACCCCTGCACATGGCAGAAACATCAAACAATCAGGAACATGTTGAGGAACATGACAGTGGCCCAACATGTTCATTTGACCTCCAAACTTGCTACACCCCATTCTGATCAAGCATCAACAGGATGCAGTGGAACAAGTTTGATTGACAGAGGCCCCACTGCACAAGCCAGAGTACCCAAAGGATCCGCTGCCAATGTCCTGGTTCCAGACCCCATAGGACACCCTGAGAGGTCCTCTTGTCCATGTCCAATGGTTCAGAGCATTTTTGAGCACAAAAGGAGGACCAACACAATATTAGGCAGGTGGTCATAATGTTATGCCTGATCGGTGTATACTCTATATTAATGTCAGATGAACGACAACATCAAGTTTCATGTAAATAGGCACATTTAGTCAAGTACTCTTAAGAATTTTAGGAATTTATTGTTTGTTTTTGAAGTTTTAATTGATCTTCCTCCAGCCAATATATAACTACCTATGACCCTCTGATAGGACTTTACAATGGGTCCAAATTCTTGACTTGGGTCTTTGTCATTTGGGCCTTTAGGCTGTAAACTCTGTGCCCAAGGATCTCAGGAAACCAAATTCAGTATCATCCCTGAAATCTTTTCTTAAAATCTGTTTCTATTGATTGGTTGTGTTCATTGTTATTATCTCATTTTTATGTTAAGTTCTCGCTCTTATGTCACATTTCTTGATATTCTGTTTCCTGTTTTATTTTGCAAAGATTCCTGTCTGTAGTTTTTCCACTTCCTTCTTTTGTTTCAGTTTCCTTTCTCTGTGATCATCCTCACTCAGTTTCTCATGTTCTCAAGCCTGATTCTACTCCTTGTTCCTCTGTTTTGTGTTTGTTTTTGTTGTTGTTTTTCTGTGGATATTTACCATGGATTACCAGCCACCTTCATTCATTCATTCATTCATCTGTACCGTAACAGTAAGTTTCTTTATTAAAATTATGTTCTTTTCCACAACCTGCCTACTGTGTCTGCACTTGTTGTCCTGACAAACCCTGACATCCTGTTACTGGTTTTCTATGTCCTTACTGCAAATCATTTTGTAACTTTGTTTTGCAAAGCACTATATAAATAAAGTTTATTATTGTTATTATGAGCTCTATGACCTGTTGCCATATCAACTCCTGTGCACACAATGGAAAAATTATAATAAACAATTCTAATACCACAAAAGTATAATACAGTATAATCCTCAATGATCCTAAACCAGTGCATTAATTATCTTTTGTAGCTTGTTTAGTGGAAACTCGCCCAATCTGTTTGCATGTTAAAGCCTCTCATGTAATACTGTTACAGCACATGTTGACACTGTGAACTGGACTCTGAAGGCCACTGCAGCAGTTCACCAGTTTTAGGACATCAGAAATGCCTCCAGCACAAAACAGACAACCCTTGTAGGTTTGCATTTTGCTGATGCAGTGATTTAGTTGAGCCTCTTCCAGCTGGAAGTGGAGCCCTCATATCGATTGTTGGCACAGCGCCAATTTTGCCAAGTCGATGGTTGCAGACGAGCTAGGTCACATTTTCCAGTTGTGTCTCGCATGAAGCAGTTTGGGAACCGTTGAGCAACATGATTTGACGTCACTCAACCATTTTTACCTGAAAGTCACATTTAGTGTGATTGTAGAAGTCAGTGTGGAGAGTTTGAGTTGCAGATGTCTGCAGGGTTACATCACTGCAGGGCTAGTAAAGTTCATTTCAGTTGATGTTGATAATTGCAGATCATTTTTAATGACCTATTTTCAATTTAGACTGGGAGAAAAAACAATGATTTTCAACTGAACCACTTTAGCCTATTTTTCAAGGTCATAATTTTAATGTTAACATAATCATGAAAAGTACAAAATACATTACATTAAGTGCATAAATAAAAATAAATAAGGATAAAGGAAATATCTCACCTTGATACACATTAAATAAAGAAAGCCACTCTCTCCACTGTTCTGTCCTCTCCAAAAATAAATCTTTAAAAAAAGAAAAATCCACAGAAAGTGGCCAGTATTTTGAATTATTGCATTCTGAAAAGAAACAGTAGCATGGGTATTGTAAAAGCAACAGCATGCCATTGCTTCAGCATCGCTTCAGAAAACAACCAGGCCACAGAGCAGACCAAGCACATTAGGATTTCATATATAATGATTACACAACTGTGATGAACAGGTTGTAAACATGTTTATTGACTCATTTTTGGAGCCAGCCACATGTGGCCATTTAAGGAACTGCAGTTTTAACACAGCCACCTTGACTCCATTTCTTAGCCTTGAATGTTTGCCCCTTGGTCAACAATAACGACCAACTGACAGCTCAGGTCAAGAAGTGAAACGGCATTAGATATGATGGTATTCAGCTGTGTGGAGCTTTGTCACCTGTCCGGCCGACAGAGGCTGATTCAATTAGTAGCAATAGTATAAATACGAGGCAGGTTTGTCTGACACACTACTTAACTAGTTTGTCTTAAGCGTCATTCACTCCAGTCAACTCTCCATCTAACTAGCAAACTGCTAGCGTGAGATATTTTGCCCCAGACATCAATTTTTGTGTCAGGATTTCGACAGAGGTCTTCAAATAACCACGAGGGTTATTTTGGGCAAGTGGTCATTCTTCCTGTCAGAATCCGATCTGACTTTGCCCAGAGAGCTGATGTCTTGTCAGATGACGGCATGACATTTAGATAATAAAAATGTAAAATTTTCTAAAAAACAGGTAACCAACTTTTTACTTATGTTTAAAAATTTGTCTTAGTTTCTCTTTTGCATATTTATGACTGCCCTTTAAAAAAGCAAAAGTATTTGTTATTGGATAACTTAATTAATTGATGGAATATTTGGCAAAATGGTCACTGGCTGCAGCTCTAATTTATTAGTCTGTAAGAAGTTTTAATTTAGGAATCAAGAACTTTAGACATCTCTCTCTTAGTTTAATCTCAGCCACTGTCAAAGCCCCAAAAAGAGTGTCCTACCTCAAGTGTCAACTTTTAGTTTGTGGAGACGGTTTGTTCAAAAGCACTTTCAGCAGACTGTTGATATTTACATGAATATTAGGGACTGTTGGTGAAGGTAAAGATAAAGGTCAGGCCTGCAGACAAGACAGGATAAAGGTTAAAGTCAGGGTACATAGCACTCATATGCCAACTTTTGAAACTTTACATCTTAAAGCTTTGCCAGGAATCACCTGAAGCCATCTAATCAAATGTGTCATATACTAAATACTACATCTGTGAATTTCAGGTTTGTGCATGAAGCTGCTTGAATGCTGGACATGCAGAGCAAAAGGCAAACAGACGCGCTGAAAATTATCGATCAGATACAAAACTGGTGGTGTTTTTCACGTACTGCATTATTGTTTTTGATAATGTTCCAGTGTCTGACTTAACCACAAAGTTACTGACGTCTGTAATCACATCTGGGAGTTGCATATGTAACGTCAGCATTGTTTTTAAGCAAGATGATGAAATCCGTTAGAGATGCTGCTGCAGTTGAAATGAGCAGCTCCCATGTCCCCTGCTTGGCAATTACCAGACGAGCTGATTATTAACACAAGGCTCCTGAGTCCAATTGTGAAACCTGAAGTTTTCATTTGTTTGACAAACAAGTTGACTCAGTTGAGAGCAGCTCGGGGGCTCGTCGGCTCTTTACGCAAATCCTGCGTCAGTAATGAGGACCGCAGGGGGCTGAACCCAAACCTCAGTCCAAAACAAACTTTCTGTCTCTGAACTGCGGCAGATACCACCTCAGTTAATGCCCTATTTGGAGCCTTTCAAACAAAGTAAATGTTAAACATGTGGCAGCAGGAGTTTTAGTGAAATTTTAAATGACACAGAGAAGAGACAAATACAAGTGATTATCTGTAAAATAGAAGTTAAGAATATGTGTAAAATAAGGGAACAGCACTGGTTCAATTGATCTTGAGAATTAACTTTTTAAGGTTGAAAAACACTTTTACAGTCCTCATGTTGTAAAAGTTTCCCTGAGACACCCTCAACATCTGAACATAGAGTTTCCCCTGCGAAAATCATCTTTATATCAGCTTCGTCCACCTCTCTGTTACAGTTGTGTGTCTACTCTGTGAAAACATTACAGCATAGGTTCTTAAGGGTCATCTTACTCACCGACGATAACTGATTAATGTTTTTGTTCTTGAGGCCTGTTTTACTTCATCATTAACATCAACAGAGTCTTGTTTGGGATTCGAACCTAAGATTCTGTGCTGGAAATTTTAATAATCCAGATGCTTTTTACATCATTTTGTGAACATTTTTAAACATTCAGCCTAGCATATTTGGTATATTTGTAAAGTTTGCGATTTGGACTTCTTTTATTGTTTTTGTTTTGTGGGTTTGAACAAGGTTTGGATGTCCTGCACTGGCTAACTATCATAGGGTGACCATATTTTGATTGCCGAAAACCAGGACACTCGGCCTGGCAATAAGATACTCAAATGATACTCAAAGTTTACCCAAAGATGCCTTATAATTTCAATACATTTAAAGCATGTCTCCTCTGTATGGATAGAACATTTTTATATTACTAAATACTATCTATAACCAGAGACACACATTCAGACAGGCTTATCAGAGGTTACTCAACACATTTATTTATACACATTATGACAAGTTAAAGAAATAAAATAATGAAAAAATATGGTCTCTTCTATATTAGAAAAAAATACCTCTGCTATATTAGTAATCCAACTTTAACATAAATAGCTCTCACAAACTTAAAAAAACTAACACCTACATTTACCAGGTCCAGGACAATTGGAAAAGAAAAAAATCTTCTTGGTTTGCTTTCACGCTGTGCATCCTTTTGCTCCTGAGCATAAGTGTTCAAAACAGAGTAAAAACCAAACCGTTTGGTCTGTAAAACCTTCCAAGAGCCTTGATTAGTAAACTTTTATATATGTCTGTAGGCTTGCAGAGGAAACTCTAATATGCATGTTCAGTCAGCTGCACAACGAGATCAGAAACCCAGAAGCTAGAAACTTTGTCTTGGTTAATGCCACAGGCTGGCAATTTTCACTCAACTGAGTGCGTGCCGCGTTTGCTCTCCAGTATCTAAGTCTTTATTCATCTGCAGTGGCTTTGATTAGTTTTATTTCATGTTCTGTGCTGGGTAGGGTGTTACTCTGGACAATAGCAAGTATCGATGTTTCCAAGTCGTAAACTTCATACAGTCATAGATGGAAACAGACACTGTATATTAAATAATGACTATATTTTCGAGTTCCCTTGATTTGACTAGATGTGCTAATAAGTTTGGAGTGTTTGCATGACAAGGAGAAGTTAAAGCCTTCAAAACTAAAAGTAAGTTCTCTGTATTTGATGATTTAAAATTCTCTACAACATTTTCAGCACTTTCTATATTTTAACTAAAAAGTAAATGGAGCTGGAAGTGTTTCATTTTGTGCAAAGTCCCTCTTTTTGTCCCACAGATTGGCTTTATTTGTCATATTATCTGACAGGAAAGGCAGTCATTATTATATTAGATTTCTGATGTGGCTATAATTGCATGTAACTTGTTAAACTGCTAATTTTCTTATGTCTGAAAGTGGAAATTTTAAAACACTCTAAGCGGGTCCTAACACAAATCTGTCAACCATTTAATTAAAGCATCATTGAAAACACATTTTGTTGTTTAAATTCCTTTAATGGGTTTATTTCATGAACTTACAGGCGTGTACATAGACAATGGGACCAGCAGGAAAGAGACAGAAGTGTAGGTTTAGCAAACAACACATCAGGTTCTGTAAACTGCACATATCTGTGGCGCTCAGCAGATAAAGCCAAATACGCACATTTGCAGGCAGAGTCAATAGATCAATGTCTCTTACGTAATGAAGCGGTGCTGAGGCCTTACAAATACCCGCAGGATGGGACAGTTGGTATCTAGTTGTTGAACAGACTCGGAGCTCTCTAACAGCGATCAGGGTTACCTCTTAGATTTTACAAAGAGAAGTCAGCAGTGAGTGGTCAGCTCACAGAACGCCTGCAGTCACAGACTACTTTAACAAACTATATCAAATAGGCTCTGTTGGTGCAGCAGCATCAAAATAATCTGCAAAATGCAAGCCGTTCGTCAGTGTTCAGTGTGCGCCAGACGTGCTGCTGGAGGACTCGTAAGGAACCAGACTGAAGTTTCACTGCTGCAAACCAGCAAGAGTGTGTTGAGGAGGGAAGCAGCATGCGTCCGCTTCCTCAGGTAGGCTATGAATAACATGCAACGCCATGAAACACAACTTCAACTGCTTATTGTACCTTACCTGATTTGTCAAAGTGACAAAAGTGCTCAAATGCTGTCCTGATTTTCCTACAGCAGCTCTGGCAGCAGGAAGCCTGGAGTCCACACGTTGGGCGGATTGACTTCATACATGAGCATGGCGCCTCTAAGTGTTGACAGCAGCCTTTGTGTTCCTTTCGAACAGGTTTGTGAGTCTCCTAGCAGACATAACACATTGCAAGTACAAGCCCAGCTGCACTCTTTAGACAACATTTGCTCTTGTTGTACATATGTTGAATTAAAAAATCAAAATGTTCCCCTCATTTGCAGCAAGTGGAAAACCTCTCACACGACTCATTGATCAGAAGAGCTGCCTCAGTGGTTACAGACAGTTCAAGTACTTTCCTCTCCAAGGCCACCTTGGCTCTCATCGACGCCCTGACGGACTATTCAAAGGTACGTTTTCATCTGACATGAAGCATTTTGTGCACATGTTAAGACTATAAGCTGGAGTGTTACACTACATTCACTGTTATGACCATGAAAATGAGTCCAGAGGAAGTTGCCACATGTACAAATCTTATTAGGAATAGTCACACTTTTCATTAGCAGTCGGATATCATTTACAAAATTGTTGTCTTGTTCTTTCCCTGACTGTCCGTCCTCCCTGTGTTTGTCAACAGGCTGTGCACTCACGCATTGCTTTCCAAAGGCGATATTTGGCCTCGCTGGGAAAACTGAGTCCAGCAGAGGGGGATTCGCTGAAGCAGGTGATCAGCGACTGGAGAGCAGAGGTTAGTGTCTATTTTGTCCTCTTTGGAGAGAAAACTGAACTGCACTTAAGCATCATGAAAATTAGCTTTAAATATCTAGAAAACCAAATTTATTAAAATAAGGTTCTCTCTTTGTCCTGACAGGCTATTGAGAGACTAGATGAATGCAAACGATATGAGTCCACCTGGAACAATGCTGTCAACTTGTGTGAAATGGCAGCTGAGGCAGCGTACGCTTCAGGTGAGTAAAATGTCTTATTTACTTGCTGTCTCTGTCCACATTTTGGAAGATCTGATATAGTTATATACAATAGTTGTACAGTGTTTGAGCAGAGTCGCAGGTGAGCTGGTGTGCTTGAGTTGCAAATTTGGAAATCTACACCCTCGTTACTTTTCAGCCATTTTAAAGGATTATTTTAATGGAAAATATGTCATTTTAATACACAGACATGAGTTTTCAGGGGTTTAATCAATCACCAGAGAGGCTTCTAGTTCATGTTACGACATCCTCCGAAATGTCTCAGAAATTTGTCAGAACGTGTGTTTACATCTGGATGTTTCCAGGAGCCCAGCAGGCCTCCATCTCACTGAGGACTAACGTTCAGGTGGCCCAGTCGCATGTGGACGAGGCCCGGAAACTGTCAGCGGATGCAGATAAGAAGCTGGCCGAGACGAAAGTAGACGAGATCCAGAGGATGGCTGAATATACGGCCTTCCGAGAGGGCAGTGAAGAACACGAGGTGCATGAAGCTTATTTACGAGAGGACTAAGAAAAGGAGAGATGTTAAAAAACAAAAACAAATATGCAATATATGAAAGAGCTGTTGATTTCATAGTGATGTGGATTCACCTTCAAAAACTTTGATCTTTCTGTAATGTTTAATGGCTGTAAGATATTTATATACTTGCGTCTACGCCTCGTAAATCTTACTTTCAAATGAAAATCTACCAAATGGTAATTTGTAATTATTTACTATTGCATGTATCATTATTTAAGAACATTTATTTGATTAGTCAGTGTCAGAAAAATTATTGGAATTTCCAGCATGTGTTGCTTGAAAGTGAGACTTCACAAATCACAATGTATGTTTTGTTGTAACAAAGACATTTTATTTTTTATTCAACTATTCAGTGTATAAGTGGTTTTCAATGTTAAAAGCAAAACAATAAATACATGTATTTCTTTTAATATACAGTTTGTGTTGTGGTTCTATGTTTGCTGCCATATCACAATAATCACTGTGATGTTTGACCTCTGAATTACAACTAGTTTTTGATATGGGATGATTGTTCTCGATTTCATGGCGTGTAATAGTCACAAAATAATCAAATAAATAAACTAGAAAAGCACTCAGAGAGTGCATACCTCCGCCAAGGAGCTTCAGTCCACTCCCAACACAATCTCCCATTTCACATATTTTGTATGGAACGTTACAGATAAATGTAATTACATACAGTTCAAATGTCCTATCGACAATGCGGCATGTCTCTTGTCTTGTGTCTGTGTTATACTGTGAGCTTTGTATGCATAAACAATAAGGAGTGGTGTGTATTATTTAATATGAGGATATGGATTGCAAATGCTTTTGAACTGAAGGCCAAGAATGAACAGAAAAGTGGTGAATGAAACCAAAAAACTTCCAAACAAACCCCTTAATGAAATAAAATCCCCACAGTGCTGTCTCCATTTTTTAAAAAAAACTTTAACTTATTCAAAAATGATATGAAATCCCTGGAACTCCGCAGTCATGCGGTCGCTGTACCGGTCCGTCGTGGTGAAGAAGGAGCTAAGCCAAAAGGCGAGGTTCTGTATTTACCGGTCAGTCTACGTTCCTACTCTCACCTATGGTCATGAGCTTTGGGTCATGACCGAAAGAACGAGGTCCCGGATACAAGCGGCTGAAATGAGTTTCCTCCGCAGGGTGGCTGGGCGCACCCTTCGAGATCGGGTGAGGAGCTCGGTCACCAGGGAGGAGCTCGGAGTAGAGCCGCTACTCCTCCACATCGAGAGGGGTCAGCTGAGGTGGCTTGGACATCTGTTCCGGATGCCTTTGGGACGCCTCCCTGGGGAGGTGTTCCGGGCATGTCCCACGGGGAGGAGGCCTCGGGGTAGACCTAGGACACGCTGGAGGGACTATGTCTCTCGGCTGGCCTGGGAACGCCTTGGGGTCCCACCGGAAGAACTGGAGGAGGTGTCTGGGGCGAGGGAAGTCTGGGCCTCTATGCTTAGACTGCTGCCTCCGGGACCCAGCCCCGGATAAGCGGAAGATAATGGATGGATGGATGGATGGCTCTCAATTTTCCTGTTTCCAAAAACAATATATTTCGTTTTCGTCAAATTCATAGAAAGTTTACTCCTGTCAAACCATTTTTTTAGTACTGTGAGCTCTTTTTCAATTGAACTCAGAAGCTTTTGCAAGTCATTTCCTGAGCAATAGATACTTGTGTCGTCAGCATAAAGAATGCAGTTTGCTTTGTCTAATATTTCACAGACATCATTCATGTACATTATAAATAATTTGGGCCCCAATATAGAGCCTTGTGGAACTCCCTATGTTATCTGTATGAGTTTGGAATCAATATTATTCATATGTACATACTGCTCTCTATTGCTTAGGTAGCTTCCCAGCCAATCATAAGCAATGCCCCTGACACCATATCGTTGCATTTTCTTTAAAAGTAGTTTATAGTCAATCGTGTCAAAGGCCTAACTTAAATCAATGAAAAAACACCCATAATAAATTCATTATTATCAATCGCTGCTGCAACATCCTCAACAAGAGCCATAACGGCCATTGAAGTCCGTCTATTAGATCAAAAACCATATTGGTTCTCAGACAGAAGATTGTATTTCTCCACAAAATCATCAAGTCGGATTACAAATAGTTTTTCCAAAATTTTGGAAAATTGTGAAAGAAGTGAAATTGGTCTATAGTTAGTGAATTGATGTTTATTACCACTTTTGTAAATCGGAATAACTTTTGCTATTTTCATTTTTTTAGGAAAAATACCAGTGAGAAATGATTGATTGCAAATATATGTAAAAGGTGTCACTATATAATTAACGATTTCCTTTACTAACCACATATCTATGTCATTGCAATCTTTTGATCTTTTGTTTGTAAATTTATATACAATGCTTATAATTTCATTTTCTTCTACACCTCTTAGATAGAGAGAATTAGAATTGCAATTTTTAATAAAGGTAGTTGAGTTATTGGATTCCCCAATTTTACTTGCTAAAGTCGGGCCTACATTAGCAAAGAAATCATTGAATCCATCAGCTATTTCCACAGTGTTAGTTATTACATGATTATTGTTAACAAAATAATTGGCTAATTCATTAACTCTTTTACCATTACTAATGATGCTATTTACAATGTTCCATGTTCCTCGAACGTTATTACGATGCCGTTCCAATAATTTATGATAATAGTTATTTTTATTTGCTCTTATAATACTTATTAACTTATTCTTGTAAATTTTATATTTCTGTTCAGCTGCTTTAGTTTGATGTCTCATGTATAGTTTATAAAGGTGATTTTTTTTTCTTGCATGCGTTTGCAATGCCATGTGTGATCCATGTTTTTTTTTTTTATCTCATTTGTTTTTTTAGCCATGGGCTTTTGTAGTGGACAGTGTTTGTTATAAAGTTTAACAAATGTGGACAAAAAGGCATTGTAGGCCTGGTCAGGATCCTCAGTTACATAAACTTCATCCCATGTCTGGGCGCACAGATCTGCCTTTAAGGCAGTCATGGCTTCAGGCGTTCTGTACCGAGTTAAATGGTGATAAATTTCCTCTTGAATAAAGGCGTTATTTAACATTCGATAAAAAACACTAAACACAGGTAGATGATCACTTATATCACTAATAAGTAATCCAGCTGTGATTTCACTGTCTATTTCATTTGTAAATATGTTATCTATTAGTGTAGCAGTGCTAGTCGTAACTCGACTTGGTTTGAGAATAAGAGGGAAGAGAATGTTACTGTACATTGTTGTGATAAAATCTGTGGTTTTAATATTATTATGAGGATTCAAAAGATCGATGTTGAAATCACCACGAACGATATGGAACTTGTTAGAAATAGCAAACAAACTTCCTACTTTTTCATTAAATATATTTAAAGAGGATCCTGGCGTTCTGTATAAGCAACTCACTCTCATTTTTTTTCCATCTCCAAGGATGATTTCAACACTAATACACTCCATTACTCCATCAATGCAAATAGACTTATTATCAACAAAATAACTCCTTAAATTTGAATTAAAATACAAGGCAACTCCGCTTCCTTTTTTCTATTCCTATTTAATGTAAATAGCTCATAACCGAGACCGAGCCTTCGCAGCTGCTGCCCCCCAACTTTGGAACTCACTCCCATCATCCATCAGGAACTGTGACTCTCTTTCAACCTTCAAAACCCTTCTCAAAACACATCTGTTTAACCTGGCATTTGCTTAACCCCCCCTCTTTTTTGTTGTTGTTGTTGTTGTTGTTGTTGTTGCTGTTTGTTTGTTTGTTTGTTTATCTTGTCCTTACTGTAAAGCGTCTTTGAGTGTCCAAAAAAGCGCTATATAAAATTGATGCATTATTATTATTATTATTATTATTATTATAACCCACCATCTCTACGTCAAGGCCTTTTTCATCATCTAACTATGTCTCTGACACAGCAATGACACTAAATTTATTGTACTGACTCAATAATTCCTTTATATTATCAAAATTTTTATATAGACTCCTACTATTAAAATGTATAATTGTGAAGGCTCCATCAGTATTAATTTTCCTGAATTGTTTCCTACCGTTTAAAAGAAATGCTTATCAGAATCTATATCACTGCCAAACTCATTCATTTTATAATCCAAGGAATCATCTGTGTTTAGGGTGATCTTGTCAGCCATAGTATATATGTCATTAACGTCGATATAATGTTGAAAATCCATATCTCTGAGCATCTCAGATGCACCTAATAATTCATTTTCACTACAAGCCATCATTGATTTTAATAATATGTACTTTAAAATGAGTGATGATGAACTGGGAGATAATGCCAGTTAATGGTGATTTCAATTCTAAATATTTTCAATAAAAGGTTGAGTATGAGTTTATATACTAATATGTATCATATTTTGTCCATGTTTGAACTTTAGTAGTAACGTGATATAATATCAAGATTTCATCAATGCATGTCTGTTTAACATTATGCTGTTGAATGATTGCTCAGCTTCCAATCCATCAATATATGACTTGATCAATTGGAACGTCAACCATATTTAACATAAATGCATCCTCATAGTGTTGTAGTTTTAATATTAAATTACACATATAAATGGTATCAAAAACCATAAATTAGTGTTTTAATGTGTGTAAAACTTCTCTGTAAATTACACATTTTTCCAATATTTAATATATAGTTAATGCATTAATGATACAATGAAACAGACACTTTGTAGGTTCATGCACTTTATTGTGTTAAAAGCTAAGAAAACATCATCATTAGTGACAATGGCAGAGGGAGCAAACATGAGGTATCCAAGCATTAACTGTGAACAAGCACCTGTTGTTGGGTTCAAATGCTACACAGACAGTAAAACGTAAAACATGACTTGCAAAAGCAAAGAGCAGACAAATGATGCAGATATCCAAAATCATTGTTAATCTAAAATCTTCCCTAAAAGCTTGCCTGGCATTTGACGGTACAGTCACAGTTATTCTGCGATGTGCAAACAGTCATTTCCAGTATGTTTCGATGAAATGAATTCAACAGCTAAATAAATTCAGGATGCCTTTCTGTTACAAATCACAATTCTTTTAAACAAACCAAATACGGAGTAGGTTTTCAGTGCAAGGAAAAATGTTTCATCCCTGAGGCCATAAATGAGAGGACTCAGACATCTTGGAGTGATACCAAACATTACGTAGTTAAAAAACCTGACGTTGATAAATAACATGAAATCAATCTGAAGAACAGCATTTTCTATCAATGGGCACCACAGCTGGATGAGACAGAGCAGCAGCTGGAAAGCATGAAGAAGCACAGTCCTGAGGCCTTTCTGTGTTGACTTTTTGTTCTCTCCTGATGCAGCTTTGGCCACTTTCATTATTTGAATGTAGGAGAAAACGATGATGATGCACATGACCAAGAAGTAGAACTGACTTACAGCCGAGCGAACGTGATCGTGCCACATATAAATGGAGAACATCTCTATAGAGCAGAATTTGACTTGTGTGTAGAAGCTCAGGGAGACTGATGCAAAAAAAGCAGAGAAATAAACAACACAGCGTACGATGCTGATGGCATTAATGATAAGGATGACATGCACGATCCTGTGTGTGGAGCACAGCTGTGCATGATGCAGGGGAATGCAAACAGCCACGTAACGCTCCAGCACCATCACTGTCAGTGTGACTGCTGTGACTGTAACATACAGATTCGACATGAAACACAATATGAGACAAATATTAACTTGTATTTGGATATCAAAATAGATCAACGCGAGCAGAATGTAGCTGAGTAAGAGCAGCATGCTGTCACAAAACAGCGTCACAGCAAACAGGGTGTAACGCATCGATGTGTAGAAGCACTCCTTTTTAAAAAAGGTTGCAATAAACAACACATTGATGGAAAAGAAAACTGCCACTAGAATCTGCAGAAAAACCAGCCGCTTAGAGGATCCACCATAAGGCACTGAGCTGTTGTTAGCCATAAACACTTTGACAGAAACACACCACGTTTTGAGGGATTAAAAAAAGTCAAATGCAAATGATGAGAGCACAGCAGTTTGTACAGATACTTAGCCAAACCTCCATCTCGCTCTGAAGACAGATGTCTTCTGCTGAGCTCTGTGTAACCTCTGAAACTTTAAAGACTTGAATAACACCAAATGAAGCGTCACTCAGCAGTCGTCATCGTTGCTTTCGGCTCGTCTTTCTCATTGGTTATCTATTGTTAGAGCTGCGAGTGAGGCTGGGAAGAAACCTCAGAAGTTTTACTCGTCCTAATAAGTTTTGAGTTCCATATCTGTAGTTTTCCACTGAGACGTTTTACCAAAGACCTGTTCTGTTCTATTATTGTAAAAGGTACAACATATACTGCAAATGCAAATAATCTCAACAAGAAACTATCAGATGATGTCTGATGAGTTAATGTATGTGCAGATTCACTGAATAGTTCATACAATGAAACAACAAGAACAAAATATCAAAATGAACTCTGGTTCCAATAAAAGTATTCAGGTGATTTTGCATCATTTCTGAAAAGTGAGCATGCAGGTGTGCTCTTCTCAAAATCAGTCTTCTCAAACACTGAAAAAGTTTTTTTTTATGCTGAAAAGTTTCTAACATGAAATAACAGAGTTTAAGAGGATTTCTTCATTTTCTTGTGTTCATGCAGGTGATTGAATAAAACATAGTCGGCAAATAAAAGCACAATCAACGAGATTTGAAAGGCCAATTATCCAAAACAAACAAACAAAAAAAGAGTTCTTAGTGATGCAGCAGCAGCAGGGTTTGGAGGATGACAACATTAGTTGGTCAGTTATCTCAGCTTATGTGGTGCTCAGTGGATGAATCTTATGACTCCACTCACTTTTTCACAGGATTTACATTTCTGACTTTGTGTTTTGAGGAGTGCCAAATGAATCACCATGAAAATGTGCAGAGCTCAGGGCACAAAGAAAGACTTGTACTCTTGTTTATGTCTAAAGTGGCCCACAGTCGTTGACGACCCGAGACCAGATCAGACTGAAGACAAAAATGCTCAAATGCAGACAACAGGTGAAGACAGCTGCAGTACAGGCCTGGCAGAGCATCAGCAGTGCAGATAGGTATGTATTTGCTGATGAACCACCATAGAGGGAAACAGATTTGTAAATAATAAATGATTTAAATTCATTTTACTTTTCAAATGCGTTAAATTTAGAATTTTATGACTATTGAGCATTGAATCAGGTTCAAATCAAAATTACATTATAAAAAGAACCAAATGGCAAAGGCTGCAAATCTTTAAACCCTAAAGCTGATTCTGTGGTTGATGTAATAGATTTCTCCATGACGTAAGTGGTGCTTTCTGAATTTCAAATGTAGAGTTAATTGGGTTCAATATCTCCAGAAATAAAACTCCCACTGACATGAAATTTGGCCAGAATACAGACAAAATAGTTTGCAGTAGATCGAAATGACTGAGTGACTTTAGCAGAGGCCCAAAGTTTAATTATTGGACTTCCAAATTTTAAAAATAATGAGATTTTTTGAATATGGGTGGCATCAGGGTCCCAGACAGTTCCTGCAAGGGTTTATATTGAGATGTGTCAAACGAAGGCCCTGTCATGTGCTCCGCCACTCCTGGTCTGGCTCCTGTTCCAGTTTCCGAGTGGGTCGCCGACGCCGCCACTCCCGGTCCAGGCTCCAGTTCCAGCCCTGGTCGACTCCGCCTGCCAGGCCCCAGTTCCAGTCCTGGTCGACTCCGCCTGTCAGGCTCCAGTTCCAGCCCTGGTCGACTCCGTCTGCCAGGCTCCTGTTCCAGCCCTGGTTGACTTCGCCTGCCAGGCTCTGGTTCCAGTCCTGGTCGACTCCGCCTGCCAGGCTCCAGTTCCAGCCCTGGTCGACTTCACCTGCCAGGCTCCTGTTCCAGCCCTGGTCGACTCCGCCTGCCAGGCTCCTGTTCCAGTCCGGCAAGCCACCACTCCTGGTCTGGCTCATGTTCCAGTTTCCGAGCGGGTCGTCGGCGCCGCCTCCCCCGGTCCGGCTCCTGTTCCTGTTCCTGAGCGGGTCGTCGACACCGCCTCCCTTGGTCTGGTTCCAAGCGATGCCGCCGCCTCACCGGGTCCTGATCCTGTTCCTGAGGGAACTCCGATCCTGTTCCTGTTCCCGTTCCCGAGCGGGTTGTCGACGCCTCCTCCCTTGGTCTGGTTCCTGTTCCCAAGTGGGTCGCCGACGTCTCCCCGGATCCTGTTCCCGAGCGGGTCGCCACCACCTCACCGGATCCTGATCCCGTTCTTGAGGGGCCCGATGCTGCCGCCTCACTGGATCCTGATCCCGTTCCCGTTCCCGAGGGAACTCCGATCCTGTTCCTGTTCCTGAGCGGGTTGTCGATGCAGTCTCACGCAGGAGTGTGCACTGGGGTCTGCCACAGTCAGCTGACTTTTCCCTGGAAAGAAGGACTGTTCCGGAGTCAGCTGATGAACTGTCTGGCAAAGAGACTGCCCCAGAGACTTTGCCTGTGGCTCCCACTCCGCTCCCAGAGACTTTGCCTGTGGCTGCCACTCCGCTCACAGAGATTTTGCCTATGGCTGCCAATCCGCCCCCAGAGACTTTGCCTGCAGTGGCCACCACTTCTTTGGCGCCTCCATCTGCAGTGGCCACCACTGCTTTGGTGCCCATGTCTCCAGAGGGGTCCCGCCTTTGCCGGCTGCCGGTCTGGCCTCCAGAGGTGCTCCGCCTTCGCCGGTCTGCTGCCCGGCCTCCCGAGAGTCCTCGTCTCCTGCTAGCCTGTTCGTCAGTCCGTCTGTCCGTTCGTCAGTCCTTCTGTCCGTCAGTCCATCTGCAAAAGGGGATCCTATGTTGCCGGCCTCCAGGTTGACCACCTGAGGGGTCTCGTCTCCTGCCCGACCACCCGAGGGTCTCCTGCATTGCCGGCCTCCTGCCCGACCGCCCGAAGGTCTCCGTCCAGCCCGACCCTGCCCTCCTGTCTGACCGCCTGAGGGTCTCCTGCATTGCCAGCCTCCCGCCTGACCGCCTGAGGGTCTCCTGCATTGCCGGCCTCCTGCCCAACCACCTGAGGGTCTCCTGCCTGACCGGCCTCCTGCCCGACCGCCCGAGGGTCTCCGTCCAGCCCGACTCCGGCCCCCTGCCCAACCGCCCGAGGGTCTTCGTCCAGCCCGATGGCATGTGAGGTTCCACCTCCTTCGTCGGCAGCCTCCTGCCCGACGCCATGTGAAGTTCCGCCTCCTTCGTCGCTGGCCTCCTGCCCGATGCCATGTGAGGTTCCGCCTCCTTCGTCGCTGGCCACCGGGCCGCCCTCCAGAGCGGCCCCGCCTATCCAGCCACCGGGCCGCCCTCCGGAGCGGACCCTGCCTGTCCGTTCAGCCTCCGGGTCGCCCTCCGGAGCAGATCCCTCCTGTCCGTCCAGCCTCCAGCCTGTTAATTTTGGTTTTTTGAACTCTGATAGGGCCGCCACCAGACTGTTTGGGACATTCTAAGTTGTTTTGCTTTCCCCGGAGTTCAGTTCTTATTCTGTATTGCCTTCAGTTTTGTCTGGTTTCTATGTTTAGTTATTTTAGTTGTAGTAAGTAAGTTAACTTCTTCTTAGATTCCCTTTTGTTTTTTGGTTTGTGTTATGGTAAGGTTTTGTTGTTTTTGTGTGTTTCTTAAGAAGCTTTGTTTTGGTTAAGTCTGTACTGCATGTTGGTTTTATTTCCTTGTTAATTTAAATCCTCAGTTGACTATCAGTAAGTCCGTCTGTCCTGTATATGAAGTGACTGAACATTGTAATGATGAACTCTGAGAAGCTGTCAGTTAGTGGTGGTCTGAAATCTAATAATTTGAAACAAAGATTGTATTGCAACAGGTATGTGCCCATAGAAGTATCAAGATAAATAGATTTTGTTCATGTTTGAATGTTCTGATATCTGACATTTAAACTTGGATGTAAATTGCAGCCAATATGAGTTGTTATTACAGCTGAAAGAACTCATTGCTGAAACGAAAATAGAGAACAAACAAAGAGGGAAGCTTTTCTGACTGTGGTGACAGAAACATCAGAGAATAGTGAACAGATGCTTTGTCACGTTTACATGCTCTCTGCTGTGAACCAGCTGAATGAACTCACTAAATAGCAGAATATATTTGTCCACCTTTGGGCTTCAGCGCCAGAGTCCTGCTGCAGGTTTAACCATTTACAAGGTTTGGCTGGCAGACACTGAGAGAAGTTTACATGAAATTTCTCCACTGTGTTTAATAAAATTGTCAACCTCAACTGGAAATAGGTAAAAATGTGCTTCACTGTTTTGCATTTTAGCTTCAACACAAACGTTACAAATGAACAGACTGTGTGTTTTTTTCTGTATTTTTTAAAATCTTGCTTGACAAATGAGTCGTGTCGGTTCAACAACCTGAGCAGCCTGAGCTGCTTGTTGTTGCCAGGCTACCTCTGGTCAAAGTATTTCATTGCAAACCACAACAAGTTAACCTCCTGGTGGATGGATTCAATCTGGTCAGTGAGACTAAAACGTCATTGTGACAGCAGCTATGATTTCATTTCATCATGTTAAATTCAGAATCCTGTTCAGGTTCTCGGGGTCACCTATAGAGCTCTGCATGGTCACACCTGTGTGACAAAGTTAAAGCAACTAGCAGCATAAGTTCTCTGATCGGGCTCACTGACTATTCCTCACTCCAAGATAAAGACCCACTTGTTTAGATTTGCTTTTGTGTAGGATACAATATCTAGATGCTCGGCCTTTTACTTGATTCTCGCTTGTACTGAGAAACTCTTTAAATGTGCTGCACAAATACACTTGAGCTTAAAACACACAGATTTACCTCTCCTGCCAGTATAAGGTATCAAAAAATGCTTTCATTCTATATTTTGACTGTGCATGGTTAAGGCAGAGTAAGGAGTTCTGGGTAATAAAGGCTGTTTTTCAATCTGCTAGAGACAATAATTGAACAGTGTTATCTTGAATGAGAGGACACCAGACAACGGATTAATGGAGCTGCACTGTTCAGATACAGACACACATCCAGTATGTGAAGTTTACAGGCTTTTATTCTCATTTCTCATTAGAACAAGCAAATCATATTTGTTGGAACTGGTTTTAAATGTCAGCATAATCACACAGTGATGACAGCAGCAAGAACTGTTGGTGTCAAATCAACATAATGCAAGTATAAAACAGAAATGCACAGAGAATGGAGCAGCATATTCAGCAGTACAAGATAATCATGCACATGCTCATGAAAGCCAATGTTAGTAGACACACCTAAGATTTTGCTGAATTGTTTTTGCTGCTGTGAAAAGATCACATGGACAACTTAGTTACATTAGAATAGCAATGCAATTAAAGGCACAGACATGTATATAGTATTATTTTTGCAGCAACTTCATGACTTTAACCTGCTGTTTGTCTCTTGTGCAGGCCACAGAGAATGTAATACTTCAGAGCCTGAAAGAACATCTCGTCCCTGAGGCCATAAATGAGAGGACTCAGACATCGTGGTGCAAGAATAAAAGTTACATAGTTGAAGTACCTGACATTATGATATAACAAAAAACTAATTTGAAGGGCAGCAGTCTCTACCAATGGGCACCACAGCTGGATGAGACAGAGCAGCAGCTGGAAAGCATGGAGAAGCACAGTCCTGAGGCCTTTCTGTGTTGACTTTTTGTTCTCTCCTGATGCAGCTTTGGCCACTTTCATTATTTGAATGTAGGAGAAAACGATGATGATGCACATGACCAAGAAGTAGAACTGACTTACAGCCGACCTCAGGTGACCCTGCCACTTGTGCAAAATGAACATCTCCACAGAGCAGACCCTTCCCTGGGTGTAGAAGCTGCGGGAGGCTGATGCATAGAAAATAGAGAGAGAAACGAAGCAGGGAACAAAGCTGAGGCAGTGGATGATGTAGATCCAGCGCAGGGCGTTGCCTGAGGAGCACAGCTCTGCATGTCTTAGAGGCATGCAAATGGCCACATATCTCTCCAGAGTCATCGCTGTCAAAGTTAAAGGGGTGACAAATGTGTACAAAGACAAAATATTATATAAAATAAGACACAACCACATCTGAATGGCTATTCTGAAGTAGTTGAAAATGAGCAGCATATCGGTCAGTAATAAGAACAGACAATCAGACAGCAGCATAACAGCAAATAACATGTAGCGCATAGTTGTGTAGAAGAAATCCTTCATGAAAAAGGTTTTGATCAGAATGAGGTTAATGAAAAGAAAACACAAGACCAAAACTTGGACAGAGATGACCTGGTAGTTGGCCTTCCTCACTGACAGTGAGTTGTTGGACGCCATCTGTTTCTCTGCAAATGTTCAAGTCTTTTAGATAACAGACAACAGACAGATCCAAAATTCAGCAATCCATCTGGAACTACGAGCAAAGCTACAAGACTCTAGCAGCATATGCCATGAATCAGCAACAAGTCAAAAGACACAAGAGACTGAGTTTACCGAAACATCCCTGCAGCAACACGACTGTGCCACAAACATGGACGTCTTCTGCTGCTTCTGTGTAGCAACCAGAGAGAGAGCTTGAGAGAGTGTCAACACTTTATAGGGTCAACTGTAACACAAGGGAAACACCGAATGAGAGCAGGATACTACAAACACACATCATACGCCGTAGAGACTAGAGTTACACACATCACGCCACTTTTTAGTACACTTTGCCACAGAAATGCAATCACACAGCAAAAACTAACTTTTATATACGTGTACATCGGCTTTTATCTGGATCAAACAGACATAATGTGCAAGCAAACACAAATGTTCCTTACAAGTGAATGTGAACTTTTCGTAACAACAGTATGTCTGTCTGTGATAATAGCAAAAGCATGTCTTTGTAAAATGCAACATCTGCATCGTCACTGGACTGGAAAATTCTACAACATACAAAAATATGGCATCACTTTTGCACAAATAGTCTTAAATCATGAGCATTTTTAGAAACACCTGCAAAGGTTCTACTTTACTAAGGTCATGATGCACTTCACTGCTGGTAATTGTACTGTTGTCTTCTGGATCTGGAGGCTGTGCTGCTGCCGATGTTTGATTTCGGCCTCAACCACAATTTTTTCAAAATCTATGTAAGCAGTAAGCAAACACTAGTAAACTGAAGTTGTCCAGCTGTGCACAGACGACACAACGCAACAAAACTGTACAACTGTGATCTTTGTTTTATACAGTTTTGTGTGCAAGAGTGAGATAGCAAGAGGCTGCATTGCAGCAAGAGTCACCACTAACCGCTCATGATTAAATGCCATCACATTTACTAATCAGAAGTCAATTGAGGCGGCAAAATATTAAACTTTGCATGTTTTTCCTCATAGAATCAGGCCTGGATGATTCAGTCTAATATCACTACTGATGAAAAAAGGTCATTAGGTGTTTACCTTTTCTGGCACATATAACACAGATGATCCTAATGGGGTAAATAATTGATAATGGTAATATTTTGAGAGTAAAAGTGCAAGGACATTTAGGACACAGATTTGAGTCAGTTACAAGTTTGCTTCACAAACCACTAGACCACTTCCCCTTTTCATGTTTTAATTCTGTTACAGTGAATATTGAATCAAAATTTGACCTCAAAAAATTATATTACAAATCAAATCTAAATTTCTGTCAAAAAATTTTACGGCCTACATCAAAACACAGTTGATGTTGTGGGAATATGGTGAATGCACCTTAGTAATTCTGAAGGTCTCTGGAACTCTAATGGAGGGATGAGCTCCATTCTTCTAATAGATATTCCCTCATGCAGTGTTTTGATGACGGTGATGGAGATGCTTTCTAACATGTTTGTCCAAAAGTACACAAGCTCCCAGTTTAGCTGTATTATTTGATATAAATGAAACTGACCTATGTCTGCAGCCATTATTTGTGTGATAAAACTTTAGTTTGTCACCTGGTCTGTGCAGCAGAAGTTCCCACAAAGGATTCATGAGGGACTGCGCTGATGGTTTCACTCTGTTATTGTGCTCCGTTTTCTCTGTGTTCTTCTAGACTCCACATAAAACAGTGATGGAAACGAGTCGTTCGTCACTATTCTCTTATTTCTGATAAACTCCTGTGAAACTCATTAAAGGAGACGGTTAATTGGCTCATTAATTACTTATACTGTCTTCTGTTCATTTCTGCTCTGACACAATAGGTAAAAAAAACTTGTAGTTGCAAAACTCTTGATTCTCTAGGAGAATCCAAACTATGGCAAACATGTGTAAAATGAGATGTAATCATTTGACACTCTTCTTCTTGATTTTGATGAAGTAATGCAGTCAGAACGAAACCATCATGTAACACATTCGCCTTTCATGTATCCAATGAGTGATAATTGCTCATTCATCAAATAAGATAGAAGAGCACAGTGTGTTTGTGTGGTATGTGTTTATTAAACAGCAACAGGTTTGACATTTTTAAAACACGGTCAGTGAAGCTGGGGGACTTTTTGAGGGAAAGGATCACATGGACAAACACATCAATCCAAAGCTGTCTGAAAGGATTTCTTACATGACAAACAGTGGAGTTGTGGACATTTAAGTGCCTGACTACAGCTCTAAGTGACATGTCAGCGTCCAGCAGGCCAACAGTCCGTTCTCGTCTTTCTGTTGTCATCTGTGGCATCGTGTCATTTTGTTAAAGCTGCATTTTAAGGTGACCTTTTACCATCACTGGTCAGAGAGTGTCTGCACTTTGGAGTGGCCACTATTTGTACGTTGACGGTGGTCAAACACAGTGGGAAGTTCTAAAATCCTATGCTATGTCCATTTACTTCAGATACCTGAGGAATAATCACACTGACACGGTGTTACAGCCCAATCTGTAACTAGCTTCTTTATCCTGTAGACAAATGTAGAGTCACAGCCAGCTTTTCAGAAACATCCACAGGAGCCCAGTTTTTCAGTGTTTGATATGAGGGACAATGCAACGTGCACCTGTTGCAGAGAGCATGAATTGGCCTTCAGTGATATTTGGGGCTACCTGTTAAAGCGTATTTTATTTTTAATATTGAGAGCATTAAATTTTTAGTTATACATGTTTCCTTAATCGTAATATCATTAGCACTTTGGTTTTCCTCTGCACTGGATGACCCTGTGTTGTTTTGCCAGAGCCCTTTGCATTACGATCACTGCTATCCCAATGCAGAGGCCTCAGTGACATGAATGAGAACACGGTGCTGTTGTTGTTGTTGTGAAAGCAGCCTGAAGGCACCTACTTCTTACACAGCGTTACAGATTTCTTACATAGAAATGTGTGGGAAGCTGGAAAAAGGCAGAGAATAACATAACCGGTTTCCTTAATCTGACAAAAAAAATGCACTCATTTGATGTGTTGACTCTGATGAATGTACATGTGGGGAAAATGTGAAAGATTGTGCTCTTTTTGTGCTTTTTGTACACAAAATACAGCAAATTGAATAAAACTGAAGTGTGAAATGTAAACGTAAATGCACTGCTTTTTAGGAGTGTCTGCATGAATCACCTGTTTTTACAGACACACATCAAGAAAATGTAACTATATCATCATAATGTTAAATAATAATCAAGTATTCCTACTTATTTATTGTATATTTACAACTTTGCACATTCATCAACTTCTGATAGGTCATCAGGAAGTATTACACTGTTTTTCATCAGATGATGTTTTCTTTAATGTTATGATAAATATGATGATGATGATGATGGTAATGAGCCAGTTTCTGTATTCCTGTGTGTAACAATAAACTCCAGTGAAAGTAATTAAAAGTGATGCTTAATGGCATCATTAATTATTTAACGACTGCTCTGTTGACTGGCCGTTAATGAGTACATGTGTAATAGGAGGAAAACAGTCTCACAGGGAATAAAATAGTCATAATATTTCAACACCAAACTTTTAAACAAAGAATTTAATGTTAATGGTCAAATATGTTTCAGATTTATGAATTCTGAAATGATAAAAAAAAAACTTCTACCAAAATAAAAAAAAAAACCCAACAAAAACACACAGAGGCGGGAGACTAAAGGGAACAGCCCAACATCCACCATATACAACCTCATCTGTCCTGATGCTGGTTCTGTTGTGGTTCGGACGCTTGGATGTAACAAAACTAGCATTTAATGATGATTTCTCTTCTGGCCGATGCCACAAGATGAATTCAGAGATTTACAGGAGGATACTTTGAGCCCAGATTCAGCCATCAAAGCTCAACATTTCAACAGGACAACAATCCCAAACAAATGAACAAAGCACAAAGGTCTCTTCATGATGTGGAAGTGAGATAACTTCTTCATCTTGATCTTGACTGAGTGAACCAGCTCATCTCAGACCTGCCTTTTTGCATTTTACTTTCTCATAAGCAGATCCCAAAACAAGCAGGAACTGACGGAGGTTGCAGTGAAGGTCAAGGAGTAAACAAAGCATCTGCTGTTGCGTTGTAGATCACAGACTTGAGGCAGTGATTGAAAACAAATAATTTTGCATTAAATGTGATTTTCATGACTCTATGTGTTTCAGTTACCTTTCAACCCCTAAACTTTAGCCACTGTGTTATAAGGTCTAACTTCACCAGTGCTCTGTCCCTGGCTTTGCTGCTCATACCCTCGTCTTAATATGTACATTTTTGTGACACTTTTAGTCATTTACATGCACTGTTGCATATCATCAAGTTTGTGTGTTCTCTCTGCTGTAGTTTTGTACTCGCTTAAAGTATTTCTGGGTCCAGACCTGCACATTTCGGATCCGTCATTACTGTCCCCACCAAACTGGCCAGTCTTCATAGCTTTTTTGGCTGTCGACTGATTACCTCTGCCAAGGAGGTTATGTGATGGCCGGCATATGTTTGTCTATTTAGTTTGTGTTTGGTGCAAATAACTCGAAAAGTAATGGACGAATTTGGATGAAATTTTCCGGAAATGTGTGAAATGGGACAAGGAAGAAATGATGGAATTTTGGGTGTGCTCCAGATCACCTAGTTGATTCAGGATTTTTTTTTTTTTTAATGTAAGCATAACCGGGTGGACAATTAGATGCAGTTTACTCTAAAAGCCACCAGATGGCACTCTTGTTTTTGGGGTAACCTCCTGAGACCACATGAGATTTTGTGGATTTAATTAGATGTGTTTGTAAACGGAAATTAAAATTAAAGCTGCAAGCAGCATCGGACGGGCCCTCGCTCCCCCCCGCACCGCCGCTGTGGAGACGATCGGAATGTCTAAAGCACGCAGTCGTGTTCGTCTCATAGTGCTCTGCACATGTACCAAATTTCATGTCTGTATGAAAAACCAGTGATTTTATATGAAATTTTAAAACTTTGTAGGGGGCGCTGTGGAGCTGTTTGAGTGCGCCACAGTGTTGAGGGATAGCCTGTCATCAAGCATATCAAGTTTCATTCATATTCGACCATGTGCAGTCAAGTTATGAGCATTTCACACTTCATGGCCACAGGCTCAAAATGGCCGTCCTGCCACGCCCACACCGTGTGACGGAGGCACAAGATTTTGATAACTTTTCATCCTGAAGGGATCCAGATGCCACACAGCCAATTTGGTGGAGATGGGATAAAAATCCTGGGAGGAGTTTGTTAAATTCCAATGTCTCTGCACCACATTGTCTAGGGGGCGCTGTGGAGCTGATTGGAATTTCAAGTGTACAGATCTGTTTGTCTGGATAGACTATACATGTGTACCAAATTTCATGTTTGTAGGTTAAAGCAGTGATTTTATATGAGTATTTGAATATTTGTAGGGGGTGCTGTGGAGCCATTTGACCACGCCACTTCCTGAATTGTATATCAAACATTAGTTTTTGAGATTTGTGAGGATTTGTGAGGATTTGGTGATTTTACATGGATCCCTTCACCTCCAAAACCCATTTCGCTCCACATGGCGATTTTGTTCAAAATGGCCGCCATGCCACGCCCACACCGTGTAACGCAGCCACGAGATTTTAATAACTTTTCATCCTGGATGGGTCTAGATGCCACACAGTGAATTTGGTGAAGATCAGATAAAAATCCTGGGAGGAGCTCACTAAATTCCAATGCCTGCGCACCACATTTTCTAGGGGGCGCCGTGGAGCTTTTTCGAAATTTCAAAAGCAGGATTGTTTTTGTCTCGGGCTACTGTACCTGTGTACCAAAATTCATAGCTGTAGGTGAAACTAGCCGTATTAACTCCACTGAAGCCCAATTTTCAAGGTGGCGCTATTGAGTCATTTTGCCATTCATATGTATAATTCCCCCGAAATATCAAATTTTTCGCCAGTCCTGATGTGTGTGCAAAATTTGGGGAGTTTTTGAGCATGTTTAGGGGGTCAAATTGGGGTTCAAATTGGCGTAAGAAAAAGAAAGAAAGAAAGAAAGAAAGAAAGAAAGAAAGAAAGAAAGAAAGAAAGAAAGAAAGAAACCGAGCAGGAACAATAGGGCCTTTGCACTGCAAGGCAAAGGCAGCGTTCAGTGTTTCACACTGATCGCTGGCCTTTGCCTTTTCGTGCTCGGGCCCTAATAAACCGCCATCCCCCCAAAGAAACAGTACAGGAACAATAGGGTCCTACGCACTTTAGTGCTAGGGCCCTAATTACATACAATTCAAATGTCCTACCGACAATGCGGCGTGTCTCTTGTCTTGTGTCTGTGTTATACTGTGAGCTTTGTATGCATAAACAATAAGGAGTGGTGTGTATTATTTAATATGAGGATATGGATTGCAAATGTTTTTGAACTGAATGCCAAGAATGAACAGAAAAGTGGTGAATGAAAACAAAAAACTTCCAAACAAACCCCTTAATGAAATAAAATCCCCACAGGGCTGTCTCCATTTTTTTTAAAAAACTTTAACTTATTCAAAATTATATGAAATCCCTGGAACTAAGAAATACCTGTGAAAGTATTTTAAATAAACCCACCCAATGAATTTTTAACCCCTATGAAAATATTATACGTTTTATTGAACACTGGTCCCCCACTTTACAGTCCCCAATACAGTCCCTTATATGAATTAAAGCCCTTTAAACCTTATTTTAAACCCCTTAACATTAAGTTTAACCCCGGAAGTGATTTAGCGCTAGCGGCGGAGCTAGCGGACCACAAGGTCCCTCCAAAAGGACAAATAAACCCCACGCTGGTGAAAAGTCCACTGTGAAATAGTGAACAATGTGTGCCAAGCAACGCTTGGACCCCACAGTGGGTCTTCATCAGGTCACGGCACACAGCAAGGTCTGCTAATAGTGAGCCCCCCCCTGGTAATGAAATAAAAATCCCTCAAAAAAATGAATGTTCCGCTACGCTAATGTACCGCAGAAAACACCAACAAAACCCCAAAAAACACCCCGCAAATGAAATGACAACTCAAGCCAGAAGCCCCCCACCCCAATGTAAGGAAAAAAGCAAAGCTAAAGGAACAGAAAACCTCAAAACCTCCCCAAAAAGTCCCGAAAAGCAGCTGAACGCTAGCAATTTAGCGCTAGCGGCACGACAAGGTCCCTCCAAAGGGACAAATAAATCCCACACTGGTGAAAAGTCCACTGTGAAATAGTGAGCAATGTGTGCCAAGCAACGTTTGGACCCCAGAGTGTGTCAGGGTTAGGCTACACTGCTAACCACCAAGCCCAAGCAGCCCTGTGATCACACAATCAAATTTATTGGTAGCATTAGCCACATTAGCCGTGCAGCATGCTAGCACCAAGGATTTCCCTGCTGGTGTGGTGCCGTCAGTAACAAAAGCAATTCACTGAAACTTTAGTTCCTCAGATGCTGGGAGTGCATGAAGACTTGTGTTCACTCTTGCAGCCAACAGCAGAACATTTGGTGTGTTTTGTTCATGACTGAAAAATGTTAGAGTTAGCACAATCAGATCTAAAAAGTTAAAAAAAAAAGCTGGTGGACAGAGCTGCTCATTCTTAATGACTCATCTGCAATGAGTAATATGCGGAGTTTGAACTGTATGACTTTTGGTTCTTTAGTTGGAAAGCAGCAGCTAAGTAACATTCTTGCTGGCTTGCAAAGCTTAGAGGCTGTCTAGTTGTGGTGGGCTTTGAGGAATAGCAGAAGTAAGTTTTATATCTTAACAGCTTTTACTTTACACCTCCAAGTTTATAACATCCACAAAATACAAAACAGTGGATTTTCACTGTATGGGACTTCGATGTATGAAGTCGATTTGGTTTTATTTCCCTATCTATCACAGCCAGGCAAGTGGCCCCAGAGGCTCACACAGAAACAGGAGGCAGAGGGAAGCTTGAAGTTTATTCAAGGTAAGTCAATGATAGTGACGCAGGACAGCTTTGAAGATCATAGAGACACATTTGTTATTGTATGAAATGGCTGGACATAGTAGTAGTAGTAGTAGTAGTTTATTCGGTCAACATACAACATACATAATAACAATAAGACATCACATTAAAACATCACATTACTCCCCAAAAAGTCCCAAAAAGCAGCTGAACGCTAGCAATTTAGCGCTAGCGGCACGACAAGGTCCCTCCAAAGGGACAAATAAATCCCACACTGGTGAAAAGTCCACTGTGAAATAGTGAGCAATGTGTGCCAAGCAACGTTTGGACCCCAGAGTGTGTCAGGGTTAGGCTACACTGCTAACCACCAAGCCCAAGCAGCCCTGTGATCACACAATCAAATTTATTGGTAGCATTAGCCACATTAGCCGTGCAGCATGCTAGCACCAAGGATTTCCCTGCTGGTGTGGTGCCGTCAGTAACAAAAGCAATTCACTGAAACTTTAGTTCCTCAGATGCTGGGAGTGCATGAAGACTTGTGTTCACTCTTGCAGCCAACAGCAGAACAGTTGGTGTGTTTTGTTCATGACTGAAAAATGTTAGAGTTAGCACAATCAGATCTAAAAAGTTAAAAAAAAAAAGCTGGTGGACAGAGCTGCTCATTCTTAATGACTCATCTGCAATGAGTAATATGCGGAGTTTGAACTGTATGACTTTTGGTTCTTTAGTTGGAAAGCAGCAGCTAAGTAACATTCTTGCTGGCTTGCAAAGCTTAGAGGCTGTCTAGTTGTGGTGGGCTTTGAGGAATAGCAGAAGTTTTATATCTTAACAGCTTTTACTTTACACCTCCAAGTTTATAACATCCACAAAATACAAAACAGTGGATTTTCACTGTATGGGACTTCGATGTATGAAGTCGATTTGGTTTTATTTCCCTATCTATCACAGCCAGGCAAGTGGCCCCAGAGGCTCACACAGAAACAGGAGGCAGAGGGAAGCTTGAAGTTTATTCAAGGTAAGTCAATGATAGTGACGCAGGACAGCTTTGAAGATCATAGAGACACATTTGTTATTGTATGAAATGGCTGGACACAGTAGTAGTAGTAGTAGTAGTTTATTCGGTCAACATACAACATACATAATAACAATAAGACATCACATTAAAACATCACATTACTTCAAAGGTGACTGAAGGGTATAGGCTGAAGGTAAACTTATTATGCCTAACCCTGTTACAAATCAAGTAAAGTCTTTTGCAATCAACAAAACAAACACTTTAAATCAACAAAGTCAGCGATTATAAACATCCACAGGTAACAGAGGAGACTAAACAACAAAATCTTCTCAGTGTTATTCCTGTGATTGGTATTTTTCAAAAACTGAACATTTATACTGCCTTTTAAAGGCTTTCAGCGAATTACTTCTTTTTATATTATCATTCAATTTATTCCATAAACTCACCCCTTTCACAGAAACGCATTGACTTTTTTTATTTGTTCTCGCCTTATTTGTTCTAAACATGTGTGTTCCCCTAAGGCTATAATGACTCTCTCTATGTGCAAACATGTTTTGAATTTTTAAAGGAAGTTTGTTATTTTGTGCCAAAAACATTACTGTTAAAGTTTTAAAATTAACAATATCATGCATTTTTAATATCTTTGATGAAGCAAAGATAGGATTTGTTGGTGCGTAACAATCGAAGTGATGAACAATTCTAATCACCTTCTTCTGAAGTAGAAAAATTTTCTCAATATTTGTTCTATAATTGTTTCCCCATAGTTCCACACCATAACTCAAATATGGGAGCACCAGTGAATTATATAATAAACAAAGTGAATTATAATCTAATACTGACCTTAACCTACCAATTATACCAACATTTTTTGCTAATTTTGAAGTAAGAACATTTATATGCGGCTTCCAACAGAGTTTTTCATCAACAATGATTCCTAAGAATTTGTGTACTTGTACTCGTTCGATATGTATGTCATTGATTTTAATACTCGTTTGGCTCTCAATTGGCTCTCTCTCTCCCCCTGGAGGGGGTGGGGGAGTTTGAGTGCCCGAATGACCCTGGGAGCTATGTTGTCGGGGGCTTTATGCCCCTGGTAGGGTCACCCAAGGCAAACAGGTCTCAGGTGACGGGTCAGACTAAAAGCAGTTCACAAAGACCCTATGAGAAGACAAAAGAGCAGGACCGTAACGTCGCCCGGCATGGCGCAGCCGGGGCCCCACCCTGGAGCCAGGCCTGGGGTCGGGGCTCGCAAAGGAGCACCTGGTGGCCGAGCCTTGGCCCACGGGGCTCGGCCGGGCATAGCCCAAAAGGACGACGTGGGCCCGCCTTCCTGCGGACCCACCACCCGCAGAAGGACTCGTAGGGGCTGGGTGCCATGTGGATCGGGCGGCAGTCGACGGCGGGAGCCTCGGCGACCCGATCCCCGGACACAGACTCTAACCGTTGGGACGTGGAACGTCACCTCACTGGGGGGCAAGGAGCCTGAGCTTGTGCGGGAGGTTGAGAGATACCGTCTAGATATAGTCGGGCTCGCCTCCACTCACAGCTTGGGCTCTGGAACCCAGCTCCTCGAAAGGGGCTGGACTCTCCATTTTTCTGGAGTTGCCCATGGTGTGAGGCGGCGGGCTGGTGTGGGCTTGCTCACGTCGCCACAGCTCAGCCGCCATGTGTTGGAGTTCACCCCGGTGAACGAGAGGGTCGCGTCCCTGCGCCTTCGGGTTGGGGACAGGTCTCTTACTGTTGTCTCGGCCTACGGGCCGAACAGCAGTGCAGAGTACCCGGCCTTCTTGGAGTCCCTGGGAGGGGTGCTGGACAGTGCTCCGACTGGGGACTCCATTGTTCTACTGGGGGACTTCAACGCTCACGTGGGCAATGACAGTGTGACCTGGAGGGGGGTGATTGGAAGGAACGGCCTCCCTGATCTGAACCCGAGCGGTGTTCTGTTATTGGACTTCTGTGCTAGTTACAGCTTGTCCATAACGAACACCATGTTCGAGCACAGGGGTGTCCACAAGTGCACGTGGCACCAGGACACCCTAGGTCGGAGGTCGATGATCGACTTTGTAGTTGTGTCATCTGATCTCCGGCCACGTGTCTTGCACACTCGGGTGAAGAGAGGGGCTGAGCTGTCAACTGATCACCACCTGGTGGTGAGTTGGATGCGGCCCCACGACCCCGGCCCAGGCCCCGGCTCCGACCCCGGCCCCGGCCCCGGCCCCGGCCCCTGCCCCGGCTCCGGCTCCTCTCCTTGGCTGCCGCCCGAAGATGACAGCGAGGCGTTCTCAAGCTCCGGACAGCGGCGTTGCCAGCTCGCCTCACCGGTCACCTCCTCCCCTCTTCAGACCCACCACACTCATCGTCGGTGACAGCATCGTAAAAAACATCCGCTACTTTAACGCCATCACACGGTGTTTTCCTGGTGCCACTGCTGCTGTTATCCTGGACAAACTTCCAGAGCTGCTGCGGTCCATCCCATCCTCCATACGCCATATCATAGTTCATGTGGGCACAAATGACACATTCCACCGACAGTCTGTAACAAAAGTCGGTAACAAAAATTGATTTTTTGAACCTCTTCAGCCTTCTGAAGTCCTGTGGGAAGTCGGTGTTTATCAGTGGGCCCATACCAACGCTGTCCCGTGGGGCTGAGCAGTTTTCAAGACTCCTCAGTTTAAGCACCTGGCTCCAGCACACCTGCCCTGCTCATAATCTGAGTTTTATTGATAATTTTAATCTCTTCTGGAACCGCAGTGGTTTTTATCAGCGTGACGGACTCCATCCGAGCACGGTGGGCAGTTCGTTTTTAACAGCAAACATTCTCCACGTGGTTCAGTCATGGCCAGCTGCATGACTGTCATCAAGCCACGCCCCCTCACACGCCCCGCACACTTCCCCTCTGCCCACTGATACACCGGACTGCATCATTCACAACATTCCCACTGTCGTTTTTAACAGACCCAGCAAAACCAGGACTTCTTTTAGACCAAGAACACTACTTCCTTTAAAACGTCAGGAGCGCATGTTCACCACCAGCATCAACTTGGCCTTACTGAACATGCGCTCCCTTTTAAACAAGACTTTTATTACTAATGACCTTATTTTAGACAATAAATTAGATGGTCTTCTTCTCACAGAGACATGGCTTGGCTCTGATGCACCTGCTGTTCTCACCGAGGCTTCCCCACCAGATTTTAACTTTTTATTTTCCATCAGACAGGGTAGAAGAGGAGGAGGAACAGCATCCATTGTAAGCAAAGCTCTCACCCTGTCTGAAGTGTCTTTTAACAGTTATTCATCATTCGAGCATCACTCTTTTGTTTTTAGCAGCACTCACATCCTGTGTATTACAGTCTACAGACCACCCCATCACTCCACCCTTTTTATCAGTGAATTCTCAGAACTATTATCAATCATTCACACAAAATATAACAAGACTTTAATTACTGGTGATTTTAACTTACACGTCGACAATATCTCGGACCGTGTTGGCGTGTTTTTACAGCTATGTGTATATATGGAGGGAGGGAGGGATGGGTGCTTGTTTTTACAGTTTTTAACGTTGTAAAGCACTTTGTGTTGCATTTTAATTGGATGAAAAGTGCTATATAAATAAAGCTTGATTTGATTTGATTTGATTTGATTTGGATGCGCTGGCGGGGGAGGAAGCCGGACAGACTCGGCAGGCCCAAACGTGTTGTGAGGGTCTGTTGGGAACGTCTGACGGAGCCCTCTGTCAGTGCGGTCTTCAACTCCCACCTCCGGGAGAGCTTCTCTCAGATCCCGGGGGACGTTGGAGACATTGAGTCCGAGTGGATCATGTTCTCCACTTCCATTGTCGAAGCTGCTGCTCGGAGCTGTGGTCGCAGGGTCTCTGGTGCCTGTCGTGGCGGCAACCCCCAAACCCGGTGGTGGACACCGGAAGTAAGGGATGCCGTCAAGCTGAAGAAGGAGTCCTATCGGGCGTTGCTAGCTCATAGGACTCCTGAGGCAGCTGACGGGTACCGGCAGGCCAGGCGTGCCGCAGCCCGGACCGTTGTGGAGGCAAAAACTCGGGTCTGGGAGGAGTACGGAGAGGCCATGGAGAAGGATTATCGGTCGGCCCCGAGGAAATTCTGGCAAACCGTCCGGCACCTCAGGAGGGAGAAGCAGTGCTTCACCAACACTGTTTACACTGGAGGTGGGGAGCTGTTGACTTCGACTGGGGATGTCGTCGGGCGGTGGAAGGAATACTTCGAGGATATCCTCAAACCCGCCATCATGTCTTCCACTGAGGAGGCAGAGGCTGAGTGCTCAGAGGCGGACTCGCCCATCACCCGGGCTGAAGTCACCGAGGTGGTTGACAAGCTTCTCAGTGGCAGGGCCCCGGGGGTGGATGAGATTCGCCCTGAGTACCTCAAGTCTCTGGATGTGCAGGGACTGTCATGGCTGACACGTCTCTGTAACATCGCGTGGCGGTTGGGGACAGTGCCTCTGGACTGGCAGACCGGGGTGGTGGTCCCTCTTTTCAAGAAAGGGGACCGGAGGGTGTGCTCCAACTACAGGGGGATCACACTCCTCAGCTTCCCCGGGAAAGTCTATTCCAGGGTACTGGAGAGGAGGATCCGGCCGATAGTCGAACCTCGGATCCAGGAGAAACAATGCAGTTTTTGTCCTGGTCGTGGAACACTGGACCAGCTCTACACTGTCCATCGGGTGCTCGAGGGTTTATGGGAGTTTGCCCAACCAGTCCACATGTGCTTTGTGGATTTGGAGAAGGCATTCGACCGTGTCCCTCGTGGCGTCCTGTGGGGGGTGCTCCGGGAGTATGGAGTCCGGGGCCCTTTGCTAAGGGCAGTTCGGTCCCTGTACGACCGGAGCAGGAGTTTGGTTCGTATTTCCAGCAGTAAGTCGGACCTGTTCCCGGTGTGCGTTGGACTCCGGCAGGGCTGCCCTTTGTCACCGGTTCTGTTCATAACTTTTATGGACAGAATTTCTAGGCGCAGCCAGGGGCCGGAGGGGGTCCGGTTTGGGGACCGCGGGATCTCGTCTCTGCTTTTTGCGGATGATGTGGTCATCATGATATGATCAGACCTGGACCTTCAGCGTGCACTGGGGCGGTTTGCAGCCGAGTGCGAAGCGACTGGGATGAGGATTAGCACCTCCAAATCCGAGGCCATGGTTCTCGACTGGAAAAAGGTGGTTTGCCCTCTCTGGGTCGGTGGAGAGATCCTACCCCAAGTGGAGGAGTTTAAGTATCTTGGGGTCTTGTTCACGAGTGAGGGGAGGATGGAGCGTGAGATTGACAGGCGGATCGGCGCAGCGTCCGCAGTCATGCGGTCGCTGTACCGGTCCGTCGTGGTGAAGAAGGAGCTAAGCCAAAAGGCGAGGCTCTGTATTTACCGGTCAATCTATGTTCCTACTCTCACCTATGGTCATGAGCTTTGGGTCATGACCGAAAGAACGAGGTCCCGGATACAAGCGGCTGAAATGAGTTTCCTCCGCAGGGTGGCTGGGCGCACCCTTCGAGATCGGGTGAGGAGCTCGGTCACCAGGGAGGAGCTCGGAGTAGAGCCGCTACTCCTCCACATCGAGAGGGGTCAGCTGAGGTGGCTTGGACATCTGTTCCGGATGCCTTTGGGACGCCTCCCTGGGGAGGTGTTCCGGGCATGTCCCACGGGGAGGAGGCCTCGGGGTAGACCTAGGACACGCTGGAGGGACTATGTCTCTCGGCTGGCCTGGGAACGCCTCGGGGTCCCACTGGAAGAACTGGAGGAGGTGTCTGGGGCGAGGGAAGTCTGGGCCTCTATGCTTAGACTGCTGCCTCCGGGACCCGGCCCCGGATAAGCGGAAGATAATGGATGGATGGATGGATGGCTCTCAATTTTCCTGTTTCCAAAAACAATATATTTCGTTTTCGTCAAATTCATAGAAAGTTTACTCCTGTCAAACCATTTTTTTAGTACTGTGAGCTCTTTTTCAATTGAACTCAGAAGCTTTTGCAAGTCATTTCTTGAGCAATAGATACTTGTGTCATCAGCAAAAAGAATGCAGTTTGCTTTGTATAATATTTCACAGACATCATTCATGTACATTATAAATAATTTGGGCCCGAATATAGAGCCTTGTGGAACTCCCTATGTTATCTGTATGAGTTTGGAATCAATATTATTCATATGTACATACTGCTCTCTATTGCTTAGGTAGCTTCCCAGCCAATCATAAGCAATGCCCCTGACACCATATCGTTGCATTTTCTTTAAAAGTACTTTATAGTCAATCGTGTCAAAGGCCTAACTTAAATCAATGAAAAAACACCCACAATAAATTCATTATTATCAATCGCTGCTGCAACATCCTCAACAAGAGCCATAACGGCCATTGAAGTCGATCTATTAGATCGAAAACCATATTGGTTCTCAGACAGAAGATTGTATTTCTCCACAAAATCATTAAGTCGGATTACAAATAGTTTTTCCAAAATTTTGGAAAATTGTGAAAGAAGTGAAATTGGTCTATAGTTAGTGAATTGATGTTTATTACCACTTTTGTAAATCGGAATAACTTTTGCTATTTTCATTTTTTTAGGAAAAATACCAGTGAGAAATGATTGATTGCAAATATATGTAAAAGGTGTCACTATATAATTAACAATTTCCTTTACTAACCACATATCTATGTCATTGCAATCTTTTGATCTTTTGTTTGTAAATTTATATACAATGCTTATAATTTCATTTTATTCTACACCTCTTAGATAGAGAGAATTAGAATTGCAATTTTTAATAAAGGTAGTTGAGTTATTGGATTCCCCAATTTTACTTGCTAAAGTCGGGCCTACATTAGCAAAGAAATCATTGAATCCATCAGCTATTTCCACAGTGTTAGTTATTACATGATTATTGTTAACAAAATAATTGGCTAATTCATTAACTCTTTTACCATTACTAATGATGCCATTTAAAATGTTCCATGTTCCTCGAACGTTATTACGATGCCGTTCCAATAATTTATGATAATAGTTATTTTTATTTGCTCTTATAATACTTATGAACTTATTCTTGTAAATTTTATATTTCTGTTCAGCTGCTTTAGTTCGATGTCTCATGTATAGTTTATAAAGGTGATTTTTTTTCTTGCATGCATTTGCAATGCCATGTGTGATCCATGGTTTTTTTTTTGTCTCATTTGTTTTTTTAGCCAAGGGCTTTTGTAGTGGACAGTGTTTGTTATAAAGTTTAACAAATGTGGACAAAAAGGCATTGTAGGCTTGGTCAGGATCCTCAGTTACATAAACTTCATCCCATGTCTGGGCGCACAAATCTGCCTTTAAGGCAGTCATGGCTTCAGGCGTTCTGTACCGAGTTAAATGGTGATAAATTTCCTCTTGAATAAAGGCGTTATTTAACATTCGATAAAAAACACTAAACACAGGTAGATGATCACTTATATCACTAATAAGTAATCCAGCTGTGATTTCCCTGTCTATTTCATTTGTAAATATGTTATCTATTAGTGTAGCAGTGCTAGTCATAACTCGACTTGGTTTGAGAATAAGAGGGAAGAGAATGTTACTGTACATTGTTGTGATAAAATCTGTGGTTTTAATATTATTATGAGGATTCAAAAGATCGATGTTGAAATCACCACAAACGATATGGAACTTGTTAGAAATAGCAAACAAACTTCCTACTTTTTCATTGAATATATTTAAAGAGGATCCTGGCGTTCTGTATAAGCAACTCACTATCATTTTTTTACCATCTCCAAGGATGATTTCAACACTAATACACTCCATTACTCCATCAATGCAAATAGACTTATTATCAACAAAATAACTCCTTAAATTTGAATTAAAATACAAGGCAACTCCGCTTCCTTTTTTTCTATTCCTATTTAATGTAAATAGCTCATAACCCACCATCTCTACGTCAAGGCCTTTTTCATCATCTAACTATGTCTCTGACACAGCAATGACACTAAATTTATTGAACCGACTCAATAATTCTTTTATATTATCAAAATTTTTATATAGACTCCTACTATTAAAATGTATAATTGTGAAGGCTCCATCAGTATTAATTTTCCTGAATTGTTCATCACTATAATATCTACAGTCATTTCCTACCATTTAAAAGAAATGCTTATCAGAATCTATATCACTGCCAAACTCATTCATTTTATAATCCAAGGAATCATCTGTGTTTAGGGTGATCTTGTCAGCCATAGTATATATGTCATTAACGTCGATATAATGTTGAAAATCCATATCTCTGAGCATCTCAGATGCACCTAATAATTCATTTTCACTACAAGACATCATTGATTTTAATAATATGTACTTTAAAATGAGTGATGATGAACTGGGAGATAATGCCAGTTAATGGTGATTTCAATTCTAAATATTTTCAATAAAAGGTTGAGTATGAGTTTATATACTAATATGTATCATATTTTGTCCATGTTTGAACTTTAGTAGAAACGTGATATAATATCAAGATTTCATCAATGCATGTCTGTTTAACATTATGCTGTTGAATGATTGCTCAGCTTCCAATCCATCAATATATGACTTGATCAATTGGAACGTCAACCATTTTTAACATAAATGCATCCTCATAGTGTTGTAGTTTTAATATTAAATTACACATATAAATGGTATCAAAAACCATAAATTAGTGTTTTAATGTGTTTAAAACTTCTCTGTAAATTACACATTTTTCCAATATTTAATATATAGTTAATGCATTAATGATACAATGAAACAGACACTTTGTAGGTTCATGCACTTTATTGTGTTAAAAGCTAAGAAAACATCATCATTAGTGACAATGGCAGAGGGAGCAAACATGAGGTATCCAAGCATTAACTGTGAACAAGCACCTGTTGTTGGGTTCAAATGCTACACAGAGAGTAAAACGTAAAACATGACTTGCAAAAGCAAAGAGCAGACAAATGATGCAGATATCCAAAATCATTGTTAATCTAAAAATCTTCCCTAAAAGCTTGCCTGGCATTTGACGGTACAGTCACAGTTATTCTGCGATGTGCAAACAGTCATTTCCAGTATGTTTCAATGAAATGAATTCAACAGCTAAATAAATTCAGGATGCCTTTCTGTTACAAATCACAATTCTTTTAAACAAACCAAATATGGAGTAGGTTTTGAGTGCAAGGAAAAATGTTTCATCCCTGAGGCCATAAATGAGAGGACTCAGACATCTTGGAGTGATACCAAACATTACGTAGTTAAAAAACCTGACGTTGATAAATAACATGAAATCAATCTGAAGAACAGCATTTTCTATCAATGGGCACCACAGCTGGATGAGACAGAGCAGCAGCTGGAAAGCATGAAGAAGCACAGTCCTGAGGCCTTTCTGTGTTGACTTTTTGTTCTCTCCTGATGCAGCTTTGGCCACTTTCATTATTTGAATGTAGGAGAAAACGATGATAATGCACATGACCAAGAAGTAGAACTGACTTACAGCCGAGCGAACGTGATCGTGCCACATATAAATGGAGAACATCTCTATAGAGCAGAATTTGAGTTGTTTGTAGAAGCTCAGGGAGGCTGATGCAAAAAAAGCAGAGAAATAAACAACACAGCGTACGATGCTGATGGCATGAATGATGAAGATGACATGCATGATCCTGTGTATGGAGCACAGCTGTGCATGATGCAGGGGAATGCAAACAGCCACGTAACGCTCCAGCACCATCACTGTCAGTGTGACTGCTGTAACTGTAATATACAGATTCGACATGAAACACAATATGACACAAATATTAACTTGTATTTGGATATCAAAATAGATCAACGCGAGCAGAATGTAGCTGAGTAAGAGCAGCACGCTATCACAGAACAGCGTCACAGCAAACAGGGTGTAACGCATCGATGTGTAGAAGCACTCCTTTTTAAAAAAGGTTGCAATAAATAACACATTGATGGAAACGAAAACTGCCACTAGAACCTGCAGAAAAACCATCTTAGAGAATCCACCATGAAGCACTGAGCTGTTGTTAGCCATAAACACTTTGACAGAAACACACCACGTTTTGAGAGATTGAAAAAAGTCATATCAAATGATGAGAACACAGCAGTTTGTACAGATACTTAGCCAAACCTCCCTCTCGCTCTGAAGACAGATGTCTTCTGCTGAGCTCTGTGTAGCCTTTGAAACTTGAATAACACCAAATGAAGCGTCACTCAGCAGTCGTCATCGTTGCTTTCGGCTTGTCTTTCTCATTGGTTATCTCTTGTTCGAGCTGTGAGTGAGGCTGGGAAGAAACCTCAGAAGTTTTACTCGCCCTAATAAGTTTTGAGTTCCATATCTGTAGTTTTCCATTAAGACGTTTTACCAAAGACCTGTTCTTTTCTATTATTGTAAAAGGTACAACATATACTGCAAATGCAAATAATCTCAACAAGAAACTATCAGATGATGTTTGATGAGTTAATGTATGTGTAGATTCACTGAATAGTTCATACAATGAAACAACAAGAACAAAATATCAAAATGAACTCTGGTTCCAATAAAAATTTTCAGGTGATTTTGCATCATCTCTGAAAAGTGAGCATGCAGGTGTGCTCTTCTCAAAATCAGTCTTCGCAAACACTGAAAAAGTTTTTTTTTATGCTGAAAAGTTTCTAACATGAAATAACAGAGTTTAAGAGGATTTCTTCATTTTCTTGTGTTCATGCAGGTGATTGAATAAAGCATAGTCAGCAAATAAAAGCACAATCAACGAGATTTGAAAGGCCAATTATCCAGAACAAACAAACAAAAAAAGAGTTCTTAGTGATGCAGCAGCAGCAGGGTTTGGAGGATGACAACATTAGTTGGTCAGTTATATCAGCTTACGTGGTGCTCAGTGGATGAATCTTATGACTCCACTCACTTTTTCACAGGATTTACATTTCTGACTTTGTGTTTTGAGGAGTGCCAAATGAATCACCATGAAAATGTGCAGAGCTCAAGGCACAAAGAAAGACTTGTACTCTTGTTTATGTCTAAATTGGCCCACAGTCATTGACGACCCGAGACCAGATCAGACTGAAGACAAAAATGCTCAAATGCAGACAATAGGTGAAGACAGCTGCAGTACAGGCCTGGCAGAGCATCAGCAGTGCGGATAGGAAGTATCTGCTGATGAACCACCATAGAGGAAAACAGATTTGTAAATAATAAATGATTTAAATTCATTTTACTTTGTCAAATGTGTTAAATGTAGAATTTTATGACTATTGAGCATTGAATCAGGTTCAAATCAAAATTACATTATAAAAAGAACCAAATGGCAAAAGCTGCAAATCTTTAAACCCTAAAGCTGATTCTGTGGTTGATGTAATAGATTTCTCCATGACGTAAGTGGTGCTTTCTGAATTTCAAATGTAGAGTTAATTGGGTTCAATATCTCCAGAAATAAATCTCCCACTGACATGAAATTTGGTCAGAAGACAGACAAAATAGTTTGCAGGAGATCGAAATGACTGAGTGACTTTAGCAAAGGCCCAAAGTTTAATTATTGGACTTCCAAATTTTAAAATAATGAGATTTTTTGAATATGAGTGGCATCAGGGTCCCAGACAGTTCCTGCACGGGGTTTATATTGAGATGTGTCAAACGAAGGCCCTGTCATGTGCTCCGCCACTCCTGGTCCGGCTCCTGTTCCAGTTTCCGAGCGGGTCGCCGACGCCGCCACTCCCAGTCCGGCTCCAGTTCCAGTCCTGGTCGACTCCGCCTGCCAGGCCCCAGTTCCGGTCCTGGTTGACTCCGTCTGCCAGGCTCCTGTTCCAGCCCTGGTTGACTTCGCCTGCCAGGCTCCAGTTCCAGTCCTGGTCGACGCCGCCTGCCAGGCTCCAGTTCCAGCCCTGGTCGACTCCGTCTGCCAGGCTCCTGTTCCAGCCCTGGTCGACTTCGCCTGCCAGGCTCCTGTTCCAGCCCTGGTCGACTCCGCCTGCAAGGCTCCAGTTCCAGCCCTGGTCGACTCCGCCTGCCAGGCTCCAGATCCAGCCCTGGTCAACTCCGCCTGCCAGGCTCCTGTTCCAGTCCGGCAAGCCACCACTCCTGGTCCGGCTCAAGTTCCAATTTCCGAGCGGGTCGTCGGCGCCGCCTCCCCTGGTCTGGCCCCTGTTCCTGTTCCCGAGCGGGTCGTCGACGCCGCCTCCCCTGGTCCGGTTCCTGTTCCCGAGCGGGTCGTCCACACCGCCTCCCTTGGTCTGGTTCCAAGTGATGCCGCCGCCTTACCGGGTCCTGATCCTGTTCCTGAGGGAACTCCGATCCTGTTCCTGTTCCCGAGCGGGTTGTCGACGCAGTCTCACGCAGGAGTGTGCACTGGGGTCTGCCACAGTCAGCTGACTTTCCCCTGGAAAGAAGGACTGTTCCGGAGTCAGCTGATGAACTGTCTGGCAAAGAGACTGCCCCAGAGACTTTGCCTGTGGCTGCCAATCCGCCCCCAAAGACTTTGCCTGCAGTGGCCACCACTGCTTTGGTGCCCATGTCTCCCGAGGGGTCCCGCCTTTGCCGGCTGCCGGTCTGGCCTCCAGAGGTGCTCCGCCTTCGCCGGTCTACTGCCCGGCCTCCCGAGGGTCCTCGTCTCCTGTGCTGCCGGTCTACTGCCCGGCCTCCCGAGAGTCCTCGTCTCCTGCTAGCCTGTTCGTCAGTCCGTCTGTCCGTTCGTCAGTCCTTCTGTCCGTCAGTCCATCTGCAAAAGGGGATCCTATGTTGCCGGCCTCCAGGTTGACCACCTGAGGGGTCTCGTTTCCTGCCCGACCGCCCGAGGGTCTCCTGCATTGCCGGCCTCCTGCCCGACCGCCCAAGGGTCTCCGTCCAGCCCGACTCCGGCCTCCTGCCCGACCGCCCAAGGGTCTCCGTCCAGCCCGACGCTGGCCTCCTGTCTGACCGCCTGAGGGTCTCCTGCATTGCCAGCCTCCTGCCTGACCGCCTGAGGGTCTCCTGCATTGCCAGCCTCCTGCCTGACCGCCCGAGGGTCTCCGGCATTGCCAGCCTCCTGCCCGACCGCCCGAGGGTCTCCGTCCAGCCAAACGCCGGCCTCCTGCCCAACCGCCCGAGGGTCTCCGTCCAGCCCGACTCCGGCCCCCTGCCCAACCGCCCGAGGGTCTTCGTCCAGCCCGATGGCATGTGAGGTTCCACCTCCTTCGTCGGCAGCCTCCTGCCCGACGCCATGTGAGGTTCCGCCTCCGCTTCAGATCCAAGAACTCAGGTCAGCTAGTCCAGACCAGAGTCCAGACTAAACGTGGAGAAGCAGCATTTAGCTTTTATGCTGCAAAAAAGTGGAACAAACTGCCACTGGAGATTAAACTTTCAGAAAATGTAAAACTTTTAAAACAAGGTTACAAACATTTCTTTTCTCATGCGCCTATGCATGAAATCTGCACGGTATCTTTTAACTTATCTTGCTTTTAATCATTTTAATATAATTATTCTACATTATTTTAATTTTTGCAATGTCTTACTTATGTTTTATTTCTCTTTCTGTAATGCCTTTAATGTTTTATGTAAAGCACTTTGAATTGTCTTGTACATGAAATGTGCTATACAAATAAATTTGCCTTGCCTTGCCTCCTTCGTCGCTGGCCACCGGGCCGCCCTCCAGAGCGGCCCCGCCTATCCAGCCACCGGGCCGCCCTCCGGAGCAGATCCCTCCTGTCCGTCCAGCCTCCGGGCCGCCCTCTGGAGCGGCCCCGCCTGACCTTGTTTTGGACCAGTCCCTGGACTTCCCCCTGGTCTATTCTTGTTTGTTTTTTGGAAATGTATTATTTTGATGGACCTTGCTTCTTGTCCGTCCTCCTGAGCTAGTTTTGTTGGACTTGTTAATTTTGGTTTTCTGAACTCTGATAGGGCCGCCACCAGACTGTTTGGGACATTCTAAGTTGTTTTGCTTTCCCCGGACTTCAGTTCTTATTCTGTATTGCCTTCAGTTTTGTGTGGTTTCTATGTTTAGTTATTTTAGTTGTAGTAAGTAAGTTAACTTCTTCTTAGATTCCCTTTTGTTGTTTGGTTTGTGTTATGGTAAGGTTTTGTTGTTTTTGTGTGTTTCTTAAGAAGCTTTGTTTTGGTTAAGTCTGTACTGCATGTTGGTTTTATTTCCTTGTTAAATTAAATCCTCAGTTGACTATCAGTAAGTCCGTCTGTCCTGTATATGAAGTGACTGAACATTGTAATGATGAACTCTGAGAAGCTGTCAGTTAGTTGTGGTCTGAAATCTAATAATTTGCAACAAAGATTGTATTACAACAGGTATGTGCCCATAGAAGTATCAAGATAAGTAGATATTTGTTCATGTTTGAATGTTCTGATACCTGACATTTAAAGTTGGGTGTGAAATTCAGCCAATATGAGTTGTTATTACAGCTGAAAGAACTCATTGCTGAAACGCAAATAGAGAGAACAAACAAAGAGGGAAGCTTTTCTGACTGTGGTGACGGAAACATCAGAGAATAGTGAACAGATGCGTTGTCACGTTTACATGCTCTCTGCTGTGAACCAGCTGAATGAACTCACTAAATAGCAGAATATATTTGTCCACCTTTGGGCTTCAGCGCCAGAGTCCTGCTGCAGGTTTCACCATTTACAAGGTTTGGCTGGCAGACACTGAGAGAAGTTTACACAAAATTTTCCACTGTGTTTAATAAAATTGTCAACCTCAACTGGAAATAGGTAAAAATGTGCTTCACTGTTTTGCATTTTAGCTTCAACACAAACGTTACAAATGAACAGACTGTGTGTTTTTTTTCTGTATTTTTTAAAATCTTGCTTGAGAAATGAGTCGTGGCGGTTCAACAACCTGAGCAGCCTGAGCTGCTTGTTGTTGCCAGGCTACCTCTGGTCAAAGTATTTCATTACAAACCACAACAAGTTAATCTCCTGGTGGATGGATTCAATCTGGTCAGTGAGACTGAAACTTCATTGTGACAGCAGCTATGATTTCATTTCATCACGTTAAATTCAGAATCCTGTTCAGGTTCTCGGGGTCACCTATAGAGCTCTGCATGGTCACACCTGTGTGACAAAGTTAAAGCAACCAGCAGCATAAGTTCTCTGATCGGGCTCACTGACTATTCCTCACTCCAAGATAAAGTCCCACTTGTTTAGATTTGCTTTTGTGTAGGATACAATATCTAGATGCTCGGCCTTTTACTTGATTCTCGCTTGTACTGAGAAACTCTAAATGTGCTGCACAAATAAACTTGAGCTTAAAACACACAGATTTACCTCTCCTGCCAGTATAAGGTATCAAACAATGCTTTCATTCTATATTTTGACTGTGCATGGTTAAGGCAGAGTGAGGAGTTCTGGGTAATTTAAGCTGTTTTTCAATCTGCTAGAGACAATAATTGAACAGTGTTATCTTGAATGAGAGGACACCAAACAACGGATTAATGGAGCTGCACTGTTCACGATACAGACACACATCCAGTATGTGAAGTTTACAGGCTTTTATTCTCATTTCTCATTAGAACAAGCAAATCATATTTGTTGGAAATGGTTTTAAATGTCAGCATAATCACACAGTGATGACAGCAGCAAGAACTGTTGGTGTCAAATCAACATAATGCAGGTATAAAACAGAAATGCACAGAGAATCGAGCAGCATATTCAGCAGTACAAGATAATCATGCACATGCTCATGAAAGCAAATGTTAGTAGACACACCTAAGATTTTGCTGAATTGTTTTTGCTGCTGTGAAAAGATCACATGGACAACTTAGTTACATTAGAATAGCAATGCAATTAAAGGCACAGACACGTATATAGTATTATTTTTGCAGCAACCTCATGACTTTAACCTGCTGTTTGTCTCTTGTGCAGGCCACAGAGAGTGTAATACTTCAGAGCCTGAAAGAACATCTCATCCCTGAGGCCATAAATGAGAGGACTCAGACATCGTGGTGCAAGAATAAAAGTCACATAGTTGAAGTACCTGACATTATGATATAACCAAAAACTAATCTGAAGGGCAGCAGTTTCTACCAATGGGCACCACAGCTGGATGAGACAGAGCAGCAGCTGGAAAGCATGAAGAAGCACAGTCCTGAGGCCTTTCTGTGTTGACTTTTTGTTCTCTCCTGATGCAGCTTTGGCCACTTTCATTATTTGAATGTAGGAGAAAACGATGATGATGCACATGACCAAGAAATAGAACTGACTTACAGCCGACCTCAGGTGACCCTGCCACTTGTGGAAAATGAACATCTCCACAGAGCAGACCCTTCCCTGGGTGTAGAAGCTGCGGGAGGCTGATGCATAGAAAATAGAGAGATAAACAAAGCAGGGAACAAAGCTGAGGCAGTGGATGATGTAGATCCAGCGCAGGGCGTTGCCTGAGGAGCACAGCTCTGCATGTCTTAGAGGCATGCAAATGGCCACATATCTCTCCAGAGTCATCGCTGTCAAAGTTAAAGGGGTGACAAATGTGTACAAAGACAAAATATTATATAAAATAAGACACAACCACATCGGAATGGCTATTCTGAAGTAGTTGAAAATGAGCAGCATATCGGTCAGTAATAAGAACAGACAATCAGACAGCAGCATAACAGCAAAAAACATGTAGCGCATAGTTGTGTAGAAGAAATCCTTCATGAAAAAAGTTTTGATCAGAATGAGGTTGATGAAAAGAAAACACAAGACCAAAACTTGGACAGAAATGACCTGGTAGTTGGCTTTCCTCACTGACAGTGAGTTGTTGGACGCCATCTGTTTCTCTGCAAATGTTCAAGTGTTTTAGACAACAGACAACAGACAGATCCAAAATTCAGCAATCCATCTGGAACTACGAGCAAAGCTACAAGACTCTAGCAGCATATGCCATGAATCTGCAACAAGTCAAAAGACACAAGAGACTGAGTTTACCGAAACATCCCTGCAGCAACACGACTGTGCCACAAACATGGACATCTTCTGCTGCTTCTGTGTAGCAACCAGAGAGAGAGCTTGAGAGAGTGTCAACACTTTATAGGGTCAACTGTAACACAAGGGAAACACCGAATGAGAGCAGGATACTACAAACACACATCATACGCCGTAGAGACTAGAGTTACACGCATCACGTCACTTTTTAGTACACTTTGCCACAGAAATGCAATCACACAGCAAAAACTAACTTTTATATACATGTACATCCGCTTTTATCTGGATCAAACAGACATAATGTGCAAACAAACACAAATATACATGGTCCTTACAAGTGAATGTAAACCTTTGGTAACAACAGTATGTCTGTCTGTGATAATAGCAAAAGCATGTCTTTGTAAAATGCAACATCTGCATCGTCACTGGACTGCATGAGGCGGCAAAATATTAAACTTTGCATGCTTTTCCTCATAGAATCAGGCCTGGCATTAATTGTACACATGTGAGGAACTCTGCACAGTCTCGGGATGATTCAGTCTAATATCACCACTGATGAAAAAAGATCATTAAATGTTTACCTTTTCTGGCACATATAACACAGATGATCCAAATGGGGTAAATAATTGATAATGGTAATATTTTGAGAGTAAAAATGCAAGGACATTTAGGACACAGATTTGAAGACTCCAAGGAAATTACAGGTAATGTTAGTGAGTTTAGTGCAGTCGAATATCAAATATTTTGAAATGGCTCTTCATTTAAATAGTGTTATTTATTTACTGCATTCAATGGATTCTAAAGGATTTAAAGGCTTTATTGTCATTTGCACCAGTACATAAGGTATCGGTGCATTTAACTTCTTTGCAAAGCGTGTCTCTTGTCGTGATTAACCTACAGTATTTGCAGAATGCACTCATTCAGATGCACTCATCACTTGCAGCAAAACATACATACTGAGATGTACGAATGTCAAATACACAGAGAAAAGTGCTAAATGAGTTTATGTACAAAAGTGTTAATTAGGCTTATAACCTGAGTGTAGAAACTGTACAGTGAAGAGTTGCTGCTGTAGATGGGTGGGGTCCCTGATCATGTTGTTGGGCCTCCTGAAGACTCTCTGATGATGGAATTTCAGCCGTGACCACAGAGCGAAGCCAACACTTGACACATCTCAGTTGTGTATCTTAACTTCATTGGGTGTTTCGGCCCTTTATCACAATACACGCTCTGTTGAGGCAGGCCCACTGCAGGCCAATCAGACCTGGGTGTGTGTCGGCAGGTTGGTTCCTCCTTCTGTCACCTAAGGGCCCCGACAGGATCCTTCCTCTTCATCCACAACCAGTGGCAGCCTCTTTACTGGCCAGAGCTTCTACTGGCCAGAGCTTTGATGGCTTTCCTCTGGACCTGCCCACTGATCCCAAAGTTCTTAAGGAGTCTTGTGGTAGAACTGGGGATGACGCCTCTGCAGCCTACTTCTACTGGCCGCGCATCAGCCTTTCAGCTTCTTGCTGTAGCTTCAGCCACCAAGTTAGTGTTATGAAGCTTTCTTGGTTCAAAGGCCTCCCCACATGGCATCCTCCCAACGGACAGTCAGCTCTATGAGGAAGGTCGGTAATGTGATGCTCTGAGGGAGAACAGTGCACCAGCAGCATGCAGAGGAGTGATATTGACCATTTAAAGAAAAGTTTCACTCTAAGCAGTGGAGGCGCGTTCAACTTCACAACATCACAAAAAGACAGGTCTTCTGTACCACACCCGTCCCCCATCTAGACGCCCACTGATGACATACGCCGCCAACTCAAAACCGCCGTACGCTCCTCCCTGTGTGATCCACAATGCAGCAAAACCGAACATCAAACAAGTACACTTAAACCATGTACACAAATAAAATCAAGGTGCTGTCTACTGTAGATTCCTCATCAACATGTCTCTAGACATTTTCAGGTGGCAACACATTTGATGCCATCTCATGTGGTAATGCTCCATTTAATAATAACCTAACCTTTATCGATCCCCTTGAGGAAACTCCTTCTCTGCATTTGACCCATTCTATTCATAGTTAACCTTAACTATACATGCTAGGAGCAGTGGGCTGCCACGGTGCAGCACCCGGGGAGCGGTCAGGGGTTAAGGGCCTTGCTCAAGGGCCCACAGTGGTGGTGACTGGGACAAGTAGTTGCTCTCACTTCCTTTCTCCACCTCTTGCCAGTCCAGGGGCTTGAACCAGCAACCCACCAGTTACAAGTTTGCTTCACAAACCACTAGACCACTTCCCCTTTCCATGTTTTAATTCTGTTATAGTGAATATTGAATCAAAATTTGACCTCAAAAAATTATATTACAAATCAAATCTAAATTTCTGTCAAAAAATTTTACGGCCTACATCAAAACACAGTTGATGTTGTGTGAATATGGTGAATGCACCTTAGTAATTCTGAAGGTCTCTGGAACTCTAATGGAGGGATGAGCTCCATTCTTCTAATAGATATTCCCTCATGCAGTGTTTTGACGACGGTGATGGAGATGCTTTCTAACATGTTTGTCCAAAAGTACACAAGCTCCCAGTTTAGCTGTATTGTTTGATATAAATGAAACTGACCTATGTCTGCAGCCGTTATTTGTGTGATCAAACTTTAGTTTGTCGCCTGGTCTGTGCAGCAGAAGTTCCCACAAAGGATTCATGAAGGACTGCACTGATGGTTTCACTCTGTTATTGTGCTCCATTTTCTCTGTGTTCTTCTAGACTCCACATAAAACAGTGATGGAAACGAGTCGTTCGTCACTATTCTCTTATTTCTGATAAACTCCTGTGAAACTCATTAAAGGAGACGGTTAATTGGCTCATGAATTACTTATACTGTCTTCTGTTCATTTCTGCTCTGACACAATAGGTAAAAAAAACTTGTAGTTGCAAAACTCTTGATTCTCTAGGAGAATCCAAACTATGGCAAACATGTGTAAAATGAGATGTAATCATGTGACACTCTTCTTCTTGATTTTGATGAAGTAATGCAGTCAGAACGAAACCATCATGTAACACATTCGTCTTTCATGTATCCAATGAGTGATAATTGCTCATTCATCAAATAAGATAGAAGAGCACAGTGTATTTGTGTGGTATGTGTTTATTAAACAGCAACAGGTTTGACATTTTTAAAACATGGTCAGTGAAGCTGGGGGACATTTTGAGGGAAAGGATCACATGGACAAACACTTCAATCCAAAGCTGTCTGAAAGGATTTCTTACATGAGGAAAAAGTGGAGTTGTGGACATTTAAGTGCCTGACTACAGCTCTAAGTGACATGTCAGCGTCCAGCAGGCCAACAGCCCGTTCTCGTCTTTCTGTTGTCATCTGTGGCATCGTGTCATTTTGTTAAAGCTGCATTTTAAGGTGACCTTTTACCATCACTGGTCAGAGAGTGTCTGCACTTTGGAGTGGCCACTATTTGTACGTTGACGGTTGTCAAACACAGTGGGGAGTTCTAAAATCCTATGCTATGTCCATTTACTTCAGATACCTGAGGAATAATCACACTGTCACGGTGTTACAGCCCAATCTGTAACTAGCTTCTTTATCCTGTAGACAAATGTAGAGTCACAGCCTGCTTTTCACAAACATCCACAGGAGCCCAGTTTTTCAGTGTTTGATATGAAGGACAATGCAATGTGCACCTGTTGCAGAGAGCATGAATTGGCCTTCAGTGATATTTGGGGCTACCTGTTAAAGCGTATTTTATTTTTAATATTGAGAGCATTAAATTTTTAGTTATACATGTTTCCTTAATCGTAATATCATTAGCACTTTGGTTTTCCTCTGCACTGGATGACCCTGTGTTGTTTTGCCAGAGCCCTTTGCATTACGATCACTGCTATCTGAATGCAGAGGCCTCAGTGACATGAATGAGAACGCGGTGCTGTTGTTGTTGTTGTGAAAGCAGCCTGATGGCACCTACTTCTTACACAGCGTTACAGATTTCTTACATAGAAATGTGTGGGAAGCTGGAAAAAGGCAGAGAATAACATAACCGGTTTCCTTAATCTGACAAAAAAAATGCACTCATTTGATGTGTTGACTCTGATGAATGTACATGTGGGGAAAATGTGAAAGATTGTGCTCTTTTTGTGCTTTTTGTACACAAAATACAGCAAATTGAATAAAACTGAAGTGTGAAATGTAAACGTAAATGCACTGCTTTTTAGGAGTGTCTGCATGAATCACCTGTTTTTACAGACACACATCAAGAAAATGTAACTATATCATCATAATGCTAAATAATAATCAAGTATTCCTACTTATTTATTGTATATTTACAACTTTGCACATTCATCAACTTCTGATAGGTCATTAGGAAGTATTACACTGTTTTTCATCAGATGATGTTTTCTTTAATGTTATGATAAATATGATGATGATGATGATGATGGCAATGAGCCAGTTTCTGTATTCCTGTGTGTAACAATAAACTCCAGTGAAAGTAATTAAAAGTGATGCTTAATGGCATCATTAATTATTTAACGACTGCTCTGTTGACTGGCCGTTAATGAGTACATGTGTAATAGGAGGAAAACAGTCTCACAGGGAATAAAATAGTCATAATATTTCAACACCAAACTTTTAAACAAAGAATTTAATGTTAATGGTCAAATATGTTTCAGATTTATGAATTCTGAAATGATAAAAAAAACAAAACTTCTACCAAAATAAAAAAAAAAAACAACAAAAACACACAGAGGTGGGAGACTAAAGGGAACAGCCCAACATCCACCATATACAACCTCATCTGTCCTGATGCTGGTTCTGTTGTGGTTCGGAGGCTTGGATGTAACAAAACTAGCATTTAATGATGATTTCTCTTCTGGCCGATGCCACAAGATGAATTCAGAGATTTACAGGAGGATACTTTGAGCCCAGATTCAGCCATCAAAGCTCAACATTTCAACAGGACAACAATCCCAAACAAATGAACAAAGCACAAAGGTCTCTTCATGATGAGGAAGTGAGATAACTTCTTCATCTTGATCTTGACTGAGTGAACCAGCTCATCTCAGACCTGCCTTTTTGCATTTTACTTTCTCATAAGCAGATCCCAAAACAAGCAGGAACTGACGGAGGTTGCAGTGAAGGTCAAGGAGTAAACAAAGCATCTGCTGTTGCGTTGTAGATCACAGATTTGAGGCAGTGATTGAAAACAAATAATTTTGCATTAAATGTGATTCTCATGACTCTATGTGTTTCAGTTACCTTTCAACCCCTAAACTTTAGCCACTGTGTTATAAGGTCTAACTTCACCAGTGCTCTGTCCCTGGCTTTGCTGCTCATACCCTCGTCTTAATATGTACATTTTTGTGACACTTTTAGTCATTTACATGCACTGTTGCATATCATCAAGTTTGTGTGTTCTCTCTGCTGTAGTTTTGTACTCGCTTAAAGTATTTCTGGGTCCAGAGCTGCACATTTCGGATCTGTCATTACTGTCTCCACCAAACTGCCCAGTCTTCATAGTTTTTTTGGCTGTCGACTGATTACCTCTGCCAAGGAGGTTATGTGATGGCCGGCATATGTTTGTCTATTTAGTTTTTGTTTGGTGCAAATAACTCGAAAAGTAATGGACGAATTTGGATGAAATTTTCCGGAAATGTGTGAAATGGGACAAGGAAGAAATGATGGAATTTTGGGTGTGCTCCAGATCACCTAGTTGATTCAGGATTTTTTTTTTTTAATGTAAGCGTAACCGGGTGGACAATTAGATGCAGTTTACTCTAAAAGCCACCAGATGGCACTCTTGTTTTTGGGGTAACCTCCTGAGACCACATGAGATTTTGTGGATTTAATTAGATGTGTTTGTAAATGGAAATTAAAATTAAAGCTGCAAGCAGCGTCGGACGGGCCCTCGCTCCCCCCCGCACCGCCGCTGTGGAGACGATCGGAATGTATAAAGCACGCAGTCGTGTTCGTCTCATCCTGCTCTGCACATGTACCAAATTTCATGTCTGTATGAAAAACCAGTGACTTTATATGAAATTTTAAAACTTTGTAGGGGGCGCTGTGGAGCTGTTTGAGTGTGCCACAGTGTTGAGGGATAGCCTGTCATCAAGCATATCAAGTTTCATTCATATTCGGCCATGTGCAGTCAAGTTATGAACATTTCACACTTCATGGCCACACGCTCAAAATGGCCGCCCTGTCACGCCCACACCGTGTGACGGAGGCACAAAATTTTGATAACTTTTCATCCTGAAGGGGTCTAGATGCCACACAGCCAATTTGGTGGAGATGGGATAAAAATCCTGGGAGGAGTTCGTTAAATTCCAATGTCTCTGCACCACATTGTCTAGGGGGCGCTGTGGAGCTGATTGGAATTTCAAGTGTACAGATCTGTTTGTCTGGATAGACTATACATGTGTACCAAATTTAATGTTTGTAGGTTAAAGCAGTGATTTTATATGAGTATTTGAATATTTGTAGGGGGCGCTGTGGAGCCGTTTGAACACGCCACTTCCTGAATTGTATATCAAACATTAGTTTTTGAGATTTGTGTGGATTTGGTGATATTAGGTGGATCCCTTCACTTTCAAAACTCATTTCATTCCATATGGCAAAATTGGTGAAAATGGCCGCCATGCCACGCCCACACCGTGTAACGCAGCCACGAGATTTTAATAACTTTTCATCCTGGATGGGTCTAGATGCCACACAGTGAATTTTGTGAAGATCACATAAAAATCCTGAGAGGAGTTCGCTAAATTCCAATGCCTGCGCACCACCGATTGTTTTTGTCTCGGGCTACTGTACCTGTGTACCAAAATTCATAGCTGTACGTGAAACTAGCCGTATTAACTCCACTGAAGCCCAATTTTGAAGGTGGCGCTGTTGAGTCATTTTGCCATTCATATGTCTAATTCCCCCGAAATATCAAATTTTTCGCCAGTCCTGATGTGTGTGCAAAATTTGGGGAGTTTTTGAGCATGTTTAGGGGGTCAAATTGGGGTTCAATTTGGCGTAAGAAAAACTACGCACTGTAGTGCTTCGGGCCCTAATAAAGAAAGAAAGAAAGAAAGAAACCGAGCAGGAACAATAGGGCCTTTGCACTGCAAGGCAAAGGCAGCGTTCAGTGTTTCACACTGATCGCTGGCCTTTGCCTTTTCGTGCTCAGGCCCTAATAAACCGCCATCCCCCCAAAGAAACACTACAGGAACAATAGGGTCCTACGCACTGTAGTGCTCGGGCCCTAATTACATACAATTCAAATGTCCTACCGACAATGCGGCGTGTCTCTTGTCTTGTGTCTGTGTTATACTGTGAGCTTTGTATGCATCAACAATAAGGAGTGGTGTGTATTATTTAATATCAGGATATGGATTGCAAATGCTTTTGAACTGAATGCCAAGAATGAACAGAAAAGTGGTGAATGAAAACAAAAAACTTGCAAACAAACCCCTTAATGAAATAAAATCCCCACAGTGCTGTCTCCATTTTTTAAAAAAAACTTTAACTTATTCAAAACTATATGAAATCCCTGGAACTAAGAAATACCTGTGAAAGTATTTTAAATAAACCCACCCAATGAATTTTTAACCCCTATGAAAATATTATACGTTTTATTGAACCCCGTTCCCCCACTTTACAGTCCCCAATACAGTCCCTTATATGAATTAAAGCCCTTTAAACCTTATTTTAAACCCCTTAACATTAAGTTTAACCCCGGAAGTGATTTAGCGCTAGCGGCGGAGCTAGCGGACCACAAGGTCCCTCCAAAAGGACAAATAAACCCCACGCTGGTGAAAAGTCCACTGTGAAATAGTGAACAATGTGTGCCAAGCAACGCTTGGACCCCACAGTGGGTCTTCATCAGGTCACGGCACACAGCAAGGTCTGCTAATAGTGAGCCCCCCCCTGGTAATGAAATAAAAATCCCTCAAAAAAATGAATGTTCCGCTACGCTAATGTACCGCAGAAAACACCAACAAAACCCCAAAAAACACCCCGCAAATGAAATGACAACTCAAGCCAGAAGCCCCCCACCCCAATGTAAGGAAAAAAGCAAAGCTAAAGGAACAGAAAACCTCAAAACCTCCCCAAAAAGTCCCAAAAAGCAGCTGAACGCTAGCAATTTAGCGCTAGCGGCACGACAAGGTCCCTCCAAAGGGACAAATAAATCCCACACTGGTGAAAAGTCCACTGTGAAATAGTGAGCAATGTGTGCCAAGCAACGTTTGGACCCCAGAGTGTGTCAGGGTTAGGCTACACTGCTAACCACCAAGCCCAAGCAGCCCTGTGATCACACAATCAAATTTATTGGTAGCATTAGCCACATTAGCCGTGCAGCATGCTAGCACCAAGGATTTCCCTGCTGGTGTGGTGCCGTCAGTAACAAAAGCAATTCACTGAAACTTTAGTTCCTCAGATGCTGGGAGTGCATGAAGACTTGTGTTCACTCTTGCAGCCAACAGCAGAACATTTGGTGTGTTTTGTTCATGACTGAAAAATGTTAGAGTTAGCACAATCAGATCTAAAAAGTTAAAAAAAAAAGCTGGTGGACAGAGCTGCTCATTCTTAATGACTCATCTGCAATGAGTAATATGCGGAGTTTGAACTGTATGACTTTTGGTTCTTTAGTTGGAAAGCAGCAGCTAAGTAACATTCTTGCTGGCTTGCAAAGCTTAGAGGCTGTCTAGTTGTGGTGGGCTTTGAGGAATAGCAGAAGTAAGTTTTATATCTTAACAGCTTTTACTTTACACCTCCAAGTTTATAACATCCACAAAATACAAAACAGTGGATTTTCACTGTATGGGACTTCGATGTATGAAGTCGATTTGGTTTTCTTTCCCTATCTATCACAGCCAGGCAAGTGGCCCCAGAGGCTCACACAGAAACAGGAGGCAGAGGGAAGCTTGAAGTTTATTCAAGGTAAGTCAATGATAGTGACGCAGGACAGCTTTGAAGATCATAGAGACACATTTGTTATTGTATGAAATGGCTGGACACAGTAGTAGTAGTAGTAGTAGTTTATTCGGTCAACATACAACATACATAATAACAATAAGACATCACATTAAAACATCACATTACTTCAAAGGTGACTGAAGGGTATAGGCTGAAGTTAAACTTATTATGCCTAACTCTGTTACAAATCAAGTAAAGTCTTTTGCGATCAACAAAACAAACACTTTAAATCAACAAAGTCAGCGATTATAAACATCCACAGGTAACAGAGGAGACTAAACAACAAAATCTGCTCAGTGTTATTCCTGAGATTGGTATTTTTCAAAAACTGAACATTTATACTGCCTTTTAAAGGCTTTCCGTGAATTACTTCTTTTTATATTATCATTCAATTTATTCCATAAACTCACCCCTTTCACAGAAACGCATTGACTTTTTTTATTTGTTCTCGCCATGTTTGTTCTAAACATGTGTGTTCCCCTAAGGCTATAATGACTTTCTCTATGTGCAAACATGTTTTGAATTTTTAAAAGAAGTTTGTTATTGTGTGCCAAAAACATTACTGTTAAAGTTTTAAAATTAACAATATCATGCATTTTTAATATCTTTGTGGAACTCCCTATGTTATCTGTATGAGTTTGGAATCAATATTATTCATATGTACATACTGCTCTCTATTGCTTAGGTAGCTTCCCAGCCAATCATAAGCAATGCCCCTGACACCATATCGTTGCATTTTCTTTAAAAGTACTTTATAGTCAATCGTGTCAAAGGCCTTACTTAAATCAATGAAAACACCCACAATAAATTCATTATTATCAATCGCTGCTGCAACATCCTCAACAAGAGCCATAACGGCAATTGAAGTCGATCTATTAGATCGAAAACCATATTGGTTCTCAGACAGAAGATTGTATTTCTCCACAAAATCATCAAGTCAGATTACAAATAGTTTTTCCAAAATTTTGGAAAATTGTGAAAGAAGTGAAATTGGTCTATAGTTAGTGAATTGATGTTTATTACCACTTTTGTAAATCGGAATAACTTTTGCTATTTTCATTTTTTTAGGAAAAATACCAGTGAGAAATGATTGATTGCAAATATATGTAAAAGGTGTCACTATATAATTAACGATTTCCTTTACTAACCACATATCTATGTCATTGCAATCTTTTGATCTTTTGTTTGTAAATTTATATACAATGCTTATAATTTCATTTTCTTCTACACCTCTTAGATAGAGAGAATTAGAATTGCAATTTTTAATAAAGGTAGTTGAGTTATTGGATTCCCCAATTTTACTTGCTAAAGTCGGGCCTACATTAGCAAAGAAATCATTGAATCCATCAGCTATTTCCACAGTGTTAGTTATTACATGATTATTGTTAACAAAATAATTGGCTAATTCATTAACTCTTTTACCATTACTAATGATGCCATTTAAAATGTTCCATGTTCCTCGAACGTTATTACGATGCCGTTCCAATAATTTATGATAATAGTTTTTTTTATTTGCTCTTATAATACTTATTAACTTATTCTTGTAATTTTTATATTTCTGTTCAGCTGCTTTAGTTCGATGTCTCATGTATAGTTTATAAAGGTGATTTTTTTTTTCTTGCATGCGTTTGCAATGCCATGTGTGATCCATGGTTTTTTTTTTATCTCATTTGTTTTTTTAGCCAAGGGCTTTTGTAGTGGACAGTGTTTGTTATAAAGTTTAACAAATGTGGACAAAAAGGCATTGTAGGCCTGGTCAGGATCCTCAGTTACATAAACTTCATCCCATGTCTGGGCGCACAGATCTGCCTTTAAGGCAGTCATGGCTTCAGGCGTTCTGTACCGAGTTAAATGGTGATAAATTTCCTCTTGAATAAAGGCGTTATTCGATGAAAAACACTAAACAGAGGTAGATGATCACTTATATCACTAATAAGTAATCCAGCTGTGATTTCCCTGTCTATTTCATTTGTAAATATGCTATCTATTAGTGTAGCAGTGCTAGTCGTAACTCGACTTGGTTTGAGAATAAGAGGGAAGAGAATGTTACTGTACATTGTTGTGATAAAATCTGTGGTTTTAATATTATTATGAGGATTCAAAAGATCGATGTTGAAATCACCACAAACGATATGGAACTTGTTAGAAATAGCAAACAAACTTCCTACTTTTTCATTGAATATATTTAAAGAGGATCCTGGCATTCTGTATAAGCAACTCACTCTCATTTTTTTACCATCTCCAAGGATGATTTCAACACTAATACACTCCATTACTCCATCAATGCAAATAGACTTATTATCAACAAAATAACTCCTTAAATTTGAATTAAAATACAAGGCAACTCCGCTTCCTTTTTTTCTATTCCTATTTAATGTAAATAGCTCATAACCCACCGTCTCTACGTCAAGGCCTTTTTCATCATCTAACTATGTCTCTGACACAGCAATGACACTAAATTTATTGAACCGACTCAATAATTCTTTTATATTATCAAAAATTTTATATAGACTCCTACTATTAAAATGTATAATTGTGAAGGCTCCATCAGTATTAATTTTCCTGAATTGTTCATCACTATAATATCTACAGTCATTTCCTACCATTTAAAAGAAATGCTTATCAGAATCTATATCACTGCCAAACTCATTCATTTTATAATCCAAGGAATCATCTGTGTTTAGGGTGATCTTGTCAGCCATAGTATATATGTCATTAACGTCGATATAATGTTGAAAATCCATATCTCTGAGCATCTCAGATGCACCTAATAATTCATTTTCACTACAAGACATCATTGATTTTAATAATATGTACTTTAAAATGAGTGATGATGAACTGGGAGATAATACCAGTTAATGGTGATTTCAATTCTAAATATTTTCAATAAAAGGTTGAGTATGAGTTTATATACTAATATGTATCATATTTTGTCCATGTTTGAACTTTAGTAGAAACGTGATATAATATCAAGATTTCATCAATGCATGTCTGTTTAACATTATGCTGTTGAATGATTGCTCAGCTTCCAATCCATCAATATATGACTTGATCAATTGGAACGTCAACCATTTTTAACATAAATGCATCCTCATAGTGTTGTAGTTTTAATATTAAATTACACATATAAATGGTATCAAAAACCATAAATTAGTGTTTTAATGTGTTTAAAACTTCTCTGTAAATTACACATTTTTCCAATATTTAATATATAGTTAATGCATTAATGATACAATGAAACAGACACTTTGTAGGTTCATGCACTTTATTGTGTTAAAAGCTAAGAAAACATCATCATTAGTGACAATGGCAGAGGGAGCAAACATGAGGTATCCAAGCATTAACTGTGAACAAGCACCTGTTGTTGGGTTCAAATGCTACACAGAGAGTAAAACGTAAAACATGACTTGCAAAAGCAAAGAGCAGACAAATGATGCAGATATCCAAAATCATTGTTAATCTAAAATCTTCCCTAAAAGCTTGCCTGGCATTTGACGGTACAGTTATTCTGCGATGTGCAAACAGTCGTTTCCAGTATGTTTCGATGAAATGAATTCAACAGCTAAATAAATTCAGGATGCCTTTCTGTTACGAATCACAATTCTTTTAAACAAACCAAATATGGAGTAGGTTTTGAGTGCAAGGAAAAATGTTTCATCCCTGAGGCCATAAATGAGAGGACTCAGACATCTTGGAGTGATACCAAACATTACGTAGTTAAAAAACCTGACGTCGATAAATAACATGAAATCAATCTGAAGAACAGCATTTTCTATCAGTGGGCACCACAGCTGGATGAGACAGAGCAGCAGCTGGAAAGCATGGAGAAGCACAGTCCTGAGGCCTTTCTGTGTTGACTTTTTGTTCTCTCCTGATGCAGCTTTGGCCACTTTCATTATTTGAATGTAGGAGAAAACGATGATGATGCACATGACCAAGAAGTAGAACTGACTTACAGCCGAGCGAACATGATCGTGCCACATATAAATGGAGAACATCTCTATAGAGCAGAATTTGAGTTGTTTGTAGAAGCTCAGGGAGGCTGATGCAAAAAAAGCAGAGAAATAAACAACACAGCGTACGATGCTGATGGCATGAATGATGAAGATGACATGCACAATCCTGTGTATGGAGCACAGCTGTGCATGATGCAGGGGAATGCAAACAGCCACGTAACGCTCCAGCACCATCACTGTCAGTGTGACTGCTGTAACTGTAATATACAGATTCGACATGAAACACAATATGACACAAATATTAACTTGTATTTGGATATCAAAATAGATCAACGCGAGCAGAATGTAGCTGAGTAAGAGCAGCACGCTGTCACAGAACAGCGTCACAGCAAACAGGGTGTAACGCATCGATGTGTAGAAGCACTCCTTTTTAAAAAAGGTTGCAATAAATAACACATTGATGGAAACGAAAACTGCCACTAGAACCTGCAGAAAAACCAGCCGCTTAGAGAATCCACCATGAAGCACTGAGCTGTTGTCAGCCATAAACACTTCGACAGAAACACACCACGTTTTGAGAGATTGAAAAAAGTCATATCAAATGATGAGAACACAGCAGTTTGTACAGATACTTAGCCAAACCTCCATCTTGCTCTGAAGACAGATGTCTTCTGCTGAGCTCTGTGTAGCCTTTGAAACTTGAATAACACCAAATGAAGCGTCACTCAGCAGTCGTCATCGTTGCTTTCGGCTCGTCTTTCTCATTGGTTATCTATTGTTAGAGCTGTGAGTGAGGCTGGGAAGAAACCTCAGAAGTTTTACTCGCCCTAATAAGTTTTGAGTTCCATATCTGTAGTTTTCCATTAAGACGTTTTACCAAAGACCTGTTCTTTTCTATTATTGTAAAAGGTACAACATATACTGCAAATGCAAATAATCTCAACAAGAAACTATCAAATGATGTTTGATGAGTTAATGTATGTGTAGATTCACTGAACAGTTCATACAATGAAACAACAAGAACAAAATTGGCCCACAGTCATTGACGACCCGAGACCAGATCAGACTGAAGACAAAAATGCTTGAATGCAGACAATAGGTGAAGACAGCTGCAGTACAGGCCTGGCAGAGCATCAGCAGTGCGAATAGGAAGTATCTGCTGATGAACCACCATAGAGGGAAACAGATTTGTAAATAATAAATGATTTAAATTCATTTAACTTTGTCAAATGCGTTAAATTTAGAATTTTATGACTATTGAGCATTGAATCAGGTTCAAATCAAAATTACATCATAAAAAGAACCAAATGGCAAAGGCTGCAAATCTTTAAACCCTAAAGCTGATTCTGTGGTTGATGTAATAGATTTCTCCATGACGTAAGTTGTGCTTTCTTAATTTCAAATGTAGAGTTAATTGGGTTCAATATCTCCAGAAATAAAACTCCCACTGACATGAAATTTGGTCAGAATACAGACAAAATAGTTTGCAGAAGATCGAAATGACTGAGTGACTTTAGCAAAGGCCCAAAGTTTAATTATTGGACTTCCAAATTTTAAAATAATGAGATTTTTTGAATATGAGTGGCATCAGGGTCCCAGACAGTTCCTGCAAGGGTTTATATTGAGATGTGTCAAACGAAGGCCCTGTCATGTGCTCCGCCACTCCTGGTCCGGCTCCTGTTCCAGTTTCCGAGCGGGTCGCCGACGCCGCCACTCCCAGTCCGGCTCCAGTTCCAGTCCTGGTCGACTCCACCTGCCAGGCTCCAGTTCCAGCCATGGTCGACTCCGCCTGCCAGGCCCCAGTTCCGGTCCTGGTCGACTCCGCCTGCCAGGCTCCAGTTCCAGTCTGGCAAGCCACCACTCCTATATGAAGCACTGAGCTGTTGTTAGCCATAAACACTTCGACAGAAACACACCACGTTTTGAGAGATTGAAAAAAGTCATATCAAATGATGAGAACACTCTGGAATTCCAGAGTTCCAGGCTCCAGTTCCAGCCATGGTCGACTCCGCCTGCCAGGCTCCAGTTCCAGCCATGGTCGACTCCGCCTGCCAGGCCCCAGTTCCGGTCCTGGTCGACTCCGCCTGCCAGGCTCCAGATCCAGCCCTGGTCGACTCCGCCTGCCAGGCTCCTGTTCCAGTCCGGCAAGCCACCACTCCTGGTCCGGCTCAAGTTCCAATTTCCGAGCGGGTCGTCGGCGCCGCCTCCCCTGGTCCGGCCCCTGTTCCTGTTCCCGAGCGGGTCGTCGACGCCGCCTCCCCTGGTCCGGTTCCTGTTCCCGAGCGGGTCGTCCACACCGCCTCCCTTGGTCTGGTTCTAAGTGATGCCGCCGCCTTACCGGGTCCTGATCCTGCTCCTGAGGGAACTCCGATCCTGTTCCTGTTCCCGAGCGGGTTGTCGACGCCGCCTCCCTTGGTCTGGTTCCTGTTCCCAAGCGGGTTGCCAACGCAGTCAGCTGACTTTCCCCTGGAAAGAAGGACTGTTCCGGACTCAGCTGATGAACTGTCTGGCAAAGAGACTGCCCCAGGGACTTTGCCTGTGGCTGCCAATCCACCCCCAGAGACTTTGCCTGCAGTGGCCACCACTTCTTTGGTGCCTCCATCTGCAGTGGCCACCACTGCTTTGGTGCCCATGTCTCCCGAGGGGTCCCGCCTTTGCCGGCTGCCGGTCTGGCCTCCAGAGGTGCTCCACCTTCACCGGTCTACTGCCCGGCCTCCCAAGGGTCCTCGTCTCCTGTGCTGCTGGTCTACTGCCCGGCCTCCCGAGAGTCCTCATCTCCTGCTAGCCTGTTCATCAGTCCGTCTGTCCGTTCGTCAGTCCTTCTGTCCGTCAGTCCATCTGCAAAAGGGGATCCTATGTTGCCGGCCTCCAGGTTGACCACCTGAGGGGTCTCATCTCCTGCCCGACCGCCCGAGGGTCTCCTGCATTGCCGGCCTCCTGCCCGACCGCCCAAGGGTTACCGTCCAGCCCGACTCCGGCCTCCTGCCCAACCGCCCGAGGGTCTCCGTCCAGCCCAACGCTGGCCTCCTGTCTGACCGCCTGAGGGTCTCCTGCATTGCCAGCCTCCTGCCTGACCGCCCGAGGGTCTCCTGCATTGCCGGCCTCCTGCCTGATCGCCCGAGGGTCTCCTGCATTGCCAGCCTCCTGCCTGACCGCCCGAGGGTCTCCTGCATTGCCGGCCTCCTGCCCGACCGCCCGAGGGTCTCCGTCCAGCCCAATGCCGGCCTCCTGCCCGACCGCCCGAGGGTCTCCGTCCAGCCCGACTCCAGCCCCCTGCCCAACCGCCCGAGGGTCTTCGTCCAGCCCGATGGCATGTGAGGTTCCACCTCCTTCGTCGGCAGCCTCCTGCCCGACGCCATGTGAAGTTCCGCCTCCTTCGTCGCTGGCCTCCTGCCCGATGCCATGTGAGGTTCCACCTCCTTCGTCGCTGGCCACCGGGCCGCCCTCCAGAGCGGCCCCGCCTATCCAGCCACCGGGCCGCCCTCCGGAGCGGACCCTGCCTGTCCGTTCAGCCTCCGGGTCGCCCTCCGGAGCAGATCCCTCCTGTCCGTCCAGCCTCCAGCCTGTTAATTTTGGTTTTTTGAACTCTGACTGTTTGGGACAGTCAGAGTTCCAAACACCAGACTGTTTGGGACATTCTAAGTTGTTTTGCTTTCCCCGGAGTTCAGTTCTTATTCTGGATTGCCTTCAGTTTTGTCTGGTTTCTATGTTTAGTTATTTTAGTTGTAGTAAGTAAGTTAAGTTCTTCTTAGATTCCCTTTTGTTTTTTGGTTTGTGTTATGGTAAGGTTTTGTTGTTTTTGTGTGTTTCTTAAGAAGCTTTGTTTTGGTTAAGTCTGTACTGCATGTTGGTTTTATTTCCTTGTTAAATTAAATCCTCAGTTGACTATCACTAAGTCCGTCTGTCCTGTATATGAAGTGACTGAACATTGTAATGATGAACTCTGAGAAGCTGTCAGTTAGTGGTGGTCTGAAATCTAATAATTTGCAACAAAAAGTGTATTACAACAGGTATGTGCCCATAGAAGTATCAAGATAAATAGATATTTGTTCATGTTTGAATGTTCTGATACCTGACATTTAAAGTTGGGTGTGAAATTCAGCCAATATGAGTTGTTATTACAGCTGAAAGAACTCATTGCTGAAACGCAAATAGAGAGAACAAACAAAGAGGGAAGCTTTTCTGACTGTGGTGACACATCAGAGAATAGTGAACAGATGCTTTGTCACGTTTACATGCTCTCTGCTGTGAACCAGCTGAATGAACTCACTAAATAGCAGAATATATTTGTCCACCTTTGGGCTTCAGCACCATTTACAAGGTTTGGCTGGCAGACACTGAGAGAAGTTTACATGAAATTTCTCCACTGTGTTAATTAAAATTGTCAACCTCAACTGGAAATAGGTAAAAATGTACTTCACTGTTTTGCATTTTAGCTTCAACACAAACAAATGAACAGACTGTGTGTTTTTTTCTGTATTTTAAAAAAAATCTTGCTTGACAAATGAGTTGTGTCGGTTGAACAACCTGAGCAGCCTGAGCTGCTTGTTGTTGCCAGGCTACCTCTGGTCAAAGTATTTCATTACAAACCACAACAAGTTAACCTCCTAGTGGATGGATTCAATCTGGTCAGTGAGACTGAAACTTCATTGTGACAGCATGATTTCATTTCATCACCTCAAATTCAGAATCCTGTTCAGGCTCTCGGGGTCACCTATAGAGCTCTGCATGGTCACACCTGTGTGACAAAGTTAAAGCAACCAGCAGCATAAGTTCTCTGATCGGGCTCACTGACTATTCCTCACTCCAAGATAAAGACCCACTTGTTTAGATTTGCTTTTGTGTAGGATACAATATCTAGATGCTCGGCTTTTTACTTGATTCTCGCTTGTACTGAGAAACTCTTTAAATGTGCTGCACAAATAAACTTGAGCTTAAAACACACAGATTTACCTCTCCTGCCAGTATAAGGTATCAAAAAATGCTTTCATTCTATATTTTGACTGTGCATGGTTAAGGCAGAGTGAGGAGTTCTGGGTAATAAAAGCTGTTTTTCAATCTGCTAGAGACAATAATTGAACATTGTTATCTTGAATGAGAGGACACCAAACAACGGATTAATGGAGCTGCACTGTTCACGATACAGACACACATCCAGTATGTGAAGTTTACAGGCTTTTATTCTCATTTCTCATTAGAACAAGCAAATCATATTTGTTGGAACTGCTTTTAAATGTCAGCATAATCACACAGTGATGACAGCAGCAAGAACTGTTGGTGTCAAATCAACATAATGCAGGTATAAAAAAGAAATGCACAGAGAATGGAGCAGCATATTCAGCAGTACAAGATAATCATGCACATGCTCATGAAAGCAAATGTTAGTAGACACACCTAAGATTTTGCTGAATTGTTTTTGCTGCTGTGAAAAGATCACATGGACAACTTAGTTACATTAGAATAGCAATGCAATTAAAGGCACAGACACGTATATAGTATTATTTTTGCAGCAACCTCATGACTTTAACCTGCTGTTTGTCTCTTGTGCAGGCCACAGAGAGTGTAATACTTCAGAGCCTGAAAGAACATCTCATCCCTGAGGCCATAAATGAGAGGACTCAGACATCGTGGTGCAAGAATAAAAGTCACATAGTTGAAGTACCTGATATTATAATATGACAAAAAATTAATCTGAAGGACAGCAGTCTCTACCAATGGGCACCACAGCTGGATGAGACAGAGCAGCAGCTGGAAAGCATGGAGAAGCACAGTCCTGAGGCCTTTCTGTGTTGACTTTTTGTTCTCTCCTGATGCAGCTTTGGCCACTTTCATTATTTGAATGTAGGAGAAAACGATGATGATGCACATGACCAAGAAGTAGAACTGACTTACAGCCGACCTCAGGTGACCCTGCCACTTGTGGACAATGAACATCTCCACAGAACAGACCCTTCCCTGGGTGTAGAAGCTGTGGGAGGCTGATGCATAGAAAATAGAGAGATAAACAAAGCAGGGAACAAAGCTGAGGCAGTGGATGATGTAGATCCAGCGCAGGGCGTTGCCTGAGGAGCACAGCTCTGCATGTCTTAGAGGCATGCAGATGGCCACATATCTCTCCAGAGTCATCGCTGTCAAAGTTAAAGGGGTGACAAATGTGTACAAAGACAAAATATTATATATAATAAGACACAACCACATCGGAATGACTATTCTGAAGTAGCTTAAAATGAGCAGCAAATCGGTCAGTATTAAGAGCAGACAATCAGACAGCAGCATAACAGCAAATAACATGTAGTAGCATAGTTGTGTAGAAGAAATCCTTCATGAAAAAAGTTTTGATCAGAATGATGTTAATGAAAAGAAAACACAAGACCAAAACTTGGACAGACATGACCTGGTAATTGCCCTTCCTCACTGACAGTGAGTTGTTGGACGCCATCTGTTTCTCTGCAAATGTTCAAGTGTTTTAGACAACAGACAACAGACGGATCCAAAATTCAGCAATCCATTTGGAACTACGAGCAA
>JAMOIN010001275.1:0-22500 GCA_024666655.1 Dascyllus trimaculatus
ACATCTATTCTGTTCTATAACTGGCCTTTTATAGTGAGTTTTCATCAGGGGTTTTTGAACCGCTCTTGGTCTGGCCTGTCATCTAGGACCTGTTTGCCATGGGAGACCCTACCAGGGGCATTAAGCCCCCGACAACATAGCTCCTAGGATCATTCAAGCACTCAAACCCCTCCACCACGGTAAGGTGGCGGTTCAAGGAGAGGACAAATATATTCATACATGAATAAATAAATATATAGATAAATATGTACATTGAGTAGATAAATAATGTTGTTGTAATGTAGTTTACACAATCAATCAAAAAAATATATGGCATAAGCAGCACAATGAAGTAAATGTAGTAATGTTTGCAGGATGGATCTGTAACAATACAGACAAGGGTGGACATTTTACACTAACTGTAGGACTTAAATAGCTTCAAGTGTCAACTGTGAAAAAAGTTCCATAAATCAGGAATGGTTTGTATGGTTTTTTTGAGGGGCTGCAACAATCCTAAGACTGAAGGCTTCTCTCTTGCGGTGCTGTACCCCTATGACAGAAATGGTTCCTCAAGTGCATGACAAGTCCTGCCATACACATGAAAAAGCTCATAAGCTCACTAAAAGAGCCCCCCCCACGGTCATACAGACTTTCCACCTTCAGAGATGAATGTTGCAGGCCCTACTTAAAACACATACAAAGACATTCATGATAACTGTAATATGTTGACATTAACTGGACATCTATAGTTGTAGGATCTATGTCTTTAATGTAAATATGATCAATTAGTGTCCCATGTTCTGTTGTAGGGGAAGTAACAATTTGGCTGAAACCATGTTGAGTCATCAAGTTCTCCATAGACTTGGAAATAAGTGCATTATCATTAAAATCCCCCATTATTATTTTACCTCCTGATAACTCATTAAAGTGATTGAGTACAACAGTTAGGTTTTTTTTAAATAGGCCAATATTGTACGATGGTGGTCTGTACAGCACTATGTAATTATGGTTCATAGGCTGAACATTAAATGCTATGGCTTCCAAATCTTTACAGTGCATAGTGATGGTGTTGCAAATCATGTGGTTTTTGTGATAAAAGCCAACACCACCATGTTGTTCCTTTTGTAAAGCAGAGAAATGATCCAGGTCACTATAAGATTGGGATCTAGCTTTACAGTGGAATGTCCATCCTGCCATAGCAATGTTACTGTGTGGTGTGTTGTGTTGTAGCCATGTTTCTGTGAGACAGAGCAAATCAGCATCTAGCATCCTACGGTCTTGTTTTAGGTCTGCTATGTGTGCTTCTAAACCTTGAATATTAAGTAAGCAGACTTTGACAGAAGCATCTGATGTTGTTAATGGAGTTTCGATATATTTTTCCATTTTCTGCAAAATGTCATCTATATCACATTTTGCATAAATAGCGGTGGCTTTAAAATCTTGAATAATCAGATTTTCTATAGATGTAACACGGCTTAAAGCTACGTAAGCCTGGCCAGCAGAGAAAATCTTTTTAAATGACACCACCGCTTTGTCTAAAGTTAAGCCTTGCACTTTGTGTATTGTGCAGGCCCAGGCTAGACGCAACGGAAACTGACGTCTAACTCCACCTCTGTTGGTTACTTTGTCTTCATCAAGCCCAATTGGTGTGGCATTTTGAAGACCGGGCACTGTACATGGGAACTTTGCTCTTAATTTACTGCCAATCCTTTCATCATCAAAAGTTACATAAATAGTTTTTGGGAGTTTAGTATTTTCATTAAATTGTACAACAGAAACAGTGCCAAGTACTCCATTAACAAGACCATCTGAAATGTCAATGTTTTTGATGAGCATAACACGAGCATTTGGACCAACACTCAACAATTTACTTAAATATGTGTGTTTATCAAAGGTATGTGAAGTAGCCTTTTGTGCAAATCGTCCTGTTTGAGGATTTTTGTCAAAGTCTTGCGCTTTAATCTGCACAATATCAGAACATACCTTGTGCAACATATTGAAGTTATGTGCATCTACATCACTGTTTGTTGCAAAAATGTGAAGGTCTTCTGTGTCATCACCCATGCCTGTCTCACATTGTTTTAAAAGTTTTTCATCCTGATCCGTTAGTTTGTGTCCTTTCTTATGTTTTCTGATACGATTTAGCGTTACAGCAAAGTCTTGATTTTTCTGTCGCACTATTTCTGTCAGCTCTATGTGTTTGAACACATTTCCCCATAGGTCAGTCCCTGCTTGGTCTATGTACAGAGGCTTTCCTTTTACTGGTGGAAGTTGATAAAAATCTCCAACAGCTATTACAGACACATTACCAAAGGGAGCAAAATCAGCACATTGTTTAATTTGTCTCAGTCTGCCATGGATGTATGTCAGTAGTTTGTGGTCAACCATGGAAATTTCATCTATGATCAAGATTTGAAGATCTTTCAGACTAGCTCTTAAAGTATTGACCTTTTCTTCTTTTAGTGGCTGATATGGTAATGACACATTATTAGAAATAGCAAAGCTGTTGTGTATTGTTGTAGCATTAATGTTATAAGCAGCTACACCAGTAGGGGCAGTGAGTAAAACATGAACGTCATCAGGATAATGTGACATTCTTGCTAACAGTCGTGTGGCCTCATAGTACACAGCTTTAATTAAGTGGGACTTCCCTGTGCCTGCTCCACCAGAAATAAACACATGAAAAGGTGCAGGATTTTCCCCATTCACTTTATGTAAACACCACTGTCGTATCTTATAAAACACCTGTGACTGTAGATTATTCAGGGATCTCATGATAGCCTGTGCTTCAGAATGATTTATTTTTTGTTTAGAGAATTCAATAGACATATGTCTCTTTTCTGGTTCCAAATCTGGAATAATATCTCTTTCCATAGGAAACAAATCTTTGTGAGCATTCATTTCCTCTACACTTTCTAATCGTTCTAATTCTGCTTCAGGACAAAGATCAGCCCAAGCATCTTCTGGAAAGCCACTGTGTGCTATGTCTTCTTCACAATGTTCTAATTGTTCAGCTTCTTTCTCAAATTTAGACTTGTTCAAATCAACCAATTCTTTTACAGATTTAAGTTCATTTTTGCTGTTATTAATAGAACCAGTCTTATAAAACTCTTCGAAAGACCCAAACTGTGGGGGTTTCAACTGTGTGTCTGTATAATAAGGGAAGAACAGCTGAAGCAAGCTTTGGTAGTGCTTTTCAGGAGAATCATATGGTGAAAAGCGTGCATATCTCACAATAGCTACATCTGTCCTTGTCCTCTTTTTTACCAAACCACAGTCGTTATCTAGTTTAATAACATTGTTTTGACATTTTTCACTTTTGGCCACATTTCTATATTCTGAAGCAAAACTTGCGAGACACATGTCTTTAAATTCATTACTTTTGGGTCTACTTTTGTATCGATCAGTGATGTTTGTCATCCAGATTTTGTCTGCATTTAGCTCTTGCTGTTCTGCTCTTTTCTTAATGATATTTAGAGGAAGACTCATCCTGACAATATTATCTCCAGTCGGAACAAATACAACTTTTCTGGAGCACTCCTTTAATCGCATGTTTGTGAGTCTGTAGACACTTTCCTGAGCAGATACTTCTCTGTTATGTAAAAACACGCCTCCTAATCTATTAAGGGCATGTTTTGCATCCACATTTCCTTTACTTGTAACTTCATTTTGTGCATGTTTCAGTAGCAAACCCATTTCTCTTTCTGCTTTGGAGATATATGAGATAATATATACTACACATGCATATGCATCACAGACAAACTGAATGTCCAAATTTGCATTCCAGCAACGTAACAGATCTTTGTTGTACTGATTTACCCAAACATCGTTGATATCTCTTTTAAGAATAATACCAGTTTTCTTTGTAGTTAATTTGATAGCTTTTTCAAAAATTGACTGATTGATACCCATGGAACTAAAGAGAGCATCAATATTGTCAAATGTTGCTTCTTCATTTGAAAGAGCTGCTTTAACTTTGCTCATTATCTGTTTAGCTTTTGCAGTTACATCACATGTTTTAATATTACTTTGCTGTTGTTCTATGTCAGGTTTATGTTGCTGCTGCTCCTCTGTTTTTGGTTTACAGATAAATGTTTGCTTACTTGGAGGTCGTGGGAAATTAAACCTGCACGGTGTGCCCTTCTTTTTACAACTCTTAGAGTGTTTCTTACTGTGCATTTGAACACTGGAAACGACCTCATGCAGATCATCACTTTCAGGTGGGAGGTCACATGTTACATATTTATCAATGAAATCTATGACCTCCTGATCTGTGTTAGTGCCAATCTTTGGTGCATTCTCTACCCAAAACAAACAATGTGTATGTGGAGATCCACGTTGTTGAAACTCAACACGATAAAAGTAATCAATAATCTTTCCTATTGGCTGAGCAGGAGACATGATCACATCTTTTAGAAAACAACGGAACCTATGGTCAAACATCCTGGCTGCAGTCACAGGATTATTCTTTAACAAATTACATTTTTGAGACCAGTCCATGTCATTTACATTGCCTTTCAAATTTTGCACTTTCGCAAAGGTTTCCATCAATTCTGTCCAACGTAAATCCGCAGATGAAAAGGAACAGAACCAAGTAGGAATCCCAAGCTGCCTGACCATAGCAAACAAGTCTTTCTGAACACCTTGCCAAAACACAGGTGTTCCACGAATAGGCTTTAAAAATTTGTAGCCCCTGTCACAACTTAAAACATCCTTAACAAAATCTGTGGTAGCAAGCATCGAGGATGTAATATGGCTATTCTCTCCTCCATGATACCCTTTCCTTAATGCTATGGAAACATTAGACACTACTTGATTAATCTCTGACAAATACTGGGCATAAAAGATGTAGTCCAAATTACTGGCAAATCGACCATCAGCATTAAGTATTCTAGCATTTAGATACCGACTCAATGTCAACTTATGCTGTCTGGTGTCATGAAAAGTACCAGTTCCCTTTGGGAAAAGAACAGGAAAGCATTTAGCCTCATTGCTAACATCTGTGAGCAGACGTACAGGACTGTTACCTTCAGCTGGAGCTACTGATAACACACTGTCAAAATGTTGATCTAATACTTCCTGTGCAACATCTACTGGCTGCATACATGTATCCAAATACATACCATGCTGTTGCTGATCAGTAATATGTTCATCTTGAAGGTCTACATCTTCACCTTCATCACTTTTATTAGGATCATCATTTGTATCTTTTTCAAGAGGATTTGTCCAATCTGAATTAATCTGCACATCTTTATACCACTTGTTGTGGTATTTTAAATGTTCTAGTGCACTGTGAACTTTATTTGTGTGGACATACTGATATTCATAATGCCCCTTGTAGGTAATTTTCCTCTTCAACTTAACACGAATCATTAAATCCTGGTTTTCTAACCTAGGAAGCACATTACTAACAGCATGATTGTTGGAAGGAACACATGTTACAGGTCCATGGACACCATTTTGTCCTCCCTTGGGTAGAGCTAATACCTTCATGAAGGGAATATGTTGTGCAATTAAATGCTGTTCTAAAGAGTTTAGTGTACTAAGTTCTTCTGGAATAGCATCTAATTGTAGATTATTAATTGCACTTTCTTCAGGTACTTTTCCACCAATTATTTTTCTGTGGCAAGTATAACAAATCCACAATTTACCAGCAGGTGTCATTTTAAAACTGCAGTCTGTCATACATTTATCCTCACATTCATGAAGGTATGTCAAACTTATACATTTGTCTGCCAGTGCAGCTACTGCAGATCCCTTCTTTCCATATTGTTCTTTTTTACACTTAACTACCTGATGCTGGAACATTAATCTATGACATACACAGCAAACATATTCTGGCCCATGTTTAACAGTTTCTCTAAATTGCTGAATTACAGCATCTATGTTATGTTTTTTCAGCATCTGATTACGTTTCTTTTCTTGGTTGCATTTTTTTATACAATCGACATAAACTGGGTTAGATTTATACTTTTGTGCTGTATACTGTTTGACACTAGCACGATGATCTGGAGAACTGGCATATTTTTTAATACTGCTCTGTTTTACTGTGGCTCTAAACTGATCATCTGAAGCATATTGTTGTGCCTTTCTCCGTTTTACTGCAGCTCTATAGGGCTCATCGGTATGATATTTATCTTTAACAGCTTCTCTAATCTTTGTTTTGTGTTCTTCATTCGTAGCATACTTACTAACACTAGCCTGCTGTAGAGTTTGTCTATATGTGCTGTCGGTCGAATATCTTTGTTGTACTTTCATTATTTTACCTTTCCTAAACTCACTATCATAAGCATATTTGGCCCTCTCTTTCCTCTTCTGCCTATCATTACAGACTTTATGTGGAGACATGACAGCAGAAGTTGACTTTCCATGACTATTTTCACACAAGGTACTTAAACTAAAACATTTACGAGAGATATTATCTTTCACACATGCAATGGGCTCATAATGACATTCATTGCAGTGTTTTAGATAAATCCCTTTGCTTAGAGTTGTTGCACCTCTTGAACTATACTTTAACCACTTCTGGCGACTATAAGTATAAATGTCAACATTAAACAAATCTGCAGCAGCCTGAATTTCAACCTCTGTAGCCCAAGTGCCAACATATTTCATACGTGAATCAATAACATACTGCTGCACTGATTGAAATTCTTCTCTAACAACGTGACAGTACACATCTGCATTTTGTTCAATATGCTTGACAACAGCCAAGCGAATAGCTCTATGATATGACTGTAGCCCGCTAACAACATGTGCCAGAGATCCAAAGAAACAATTACCATCTGCCTGGATATCAATGGAAGTACATGGCTCTGGCTGTTGAATATCTAAAGAATCAACAACTAAACTATCCTCATGATTTAAACTGGGCACAATGCCAAGTTTGGTACAGATGCTCCTCTTGTCAGCTAATGTCAAACAGTTAAATATCACATTGCTGGCTTTTGTCTCAGACACTAAAATGACTGATGATGCATCATCACTGTTACCTGTCCCTGAAACCATCTCCAACTGCACCTTGTCACAGTCAAGCACATGTGCACTAGAACCATGCATGCCTGTGTCAGTTGTTGAACAACGTGATACAACAACAGCCTTAACACCAGTGACTTCAAACAAAGTGTCAATAGCATGTGCATCATGTGCATACAGTGAATGAACAAGGTTAGTGATGTGTGTGTATAGAGCATCCACAGTATCATAATGTGCAAGGATGCTTGTACCATGAGGTTGCCAACCACCATCATCACCACGTGCATGTGGATCAAACACAGCAAACCTGGACCCTTGCTTAAAAACCACACATGTGTTCTTCCTAATGGTCAACAGACAAGCATCTGCCTCAAACATGGCCCTCTGGAAAGCTACATCCAGAGCCATCACCACATCCCTAACAGCTGGGTCATAGTCATCTATATTAATGTCTCCAGTGAATGTTTCCATGTACTCCAATTTAAATTTGTGATTAAACACCTCATGCTCCCTAGGCAACTCTCTTACAAAAATGTAACCACTACGATGCACATCACTAATCATGTGGTGCTTTCTCATGTAAGTGTACAAAGAGTTACCATTCACCAAAACATTGTCCACATCAGTTGTAGTCCAAGTCCATGCACTCTTTAAGACATTGGCCATAACTGCAGTGACACTGTTTGTGGTGCACTGTTTTTGCCTGTTACGACCAAAACGCTTGTGCCCCTGATGAAAAGACCCACGAATAAAAGACACGACATGGTCATGACTCACGTGATCCTGGACATTAGCAGCAGTAGACAGAGCAGGAGCATCACCATCATCCACATGGTCCACTGTTGTCCCCTCTGCGTCACGGTGCTGATGAATCCAACATACAAACAATTAGGCATCAATTAAAGAAGCTATACAAAATACTAAATTAACTACCACAACAACATGTACGCACATGACCAATATAGAAATTTAAAATGTGTCAAATGTTTACTGTAATACAAACCCAGTAGTCTGTTACACAGACTTAACTCAATGTTCAAACTGTGGGAGAAAATAAGTAACCTGTGTGGCCAACACAGAAATATGCTTCCACTGAATAAAAATAGCTTAAAAATTAATTCTGCCATTATGTAAACAGATAACAAACCTGCTGCACATCCTCCCCCTGCTGCACATCCTCCGCCTGCAGGTCCATGGCACGCTCCTGTAAGGACAATGATACCAAGTCAATTGAAGACACTGTAGGAAACTTAAAGGTAGTGTTCAATAATAGATGACACATTTTTATTTTAACACCACATGACTGAATTTTTTTTTTCTAAAATGTACATACCTTCCTAGTGTCCCCCAGTGACTGATCAGAAAGAGGTGCGCTGACCTCCTCCCTCTCAGCCACTGTGACAACACAGACAGACGATGGGATGGGAGAAGCCTTGTCCACGATGCTACCTGCCCCCTCCTAACAAAAAACATGAACAAACAATGTAACCTGCAAGCTCTTACACACGTACTAACAAGAACTGATAAAATATGAAAGATGTTGTCACTGATTAGCCTAACAGTACTAAATCTTTGCAAAATGTTTTCTTTTATTATAATCTTTAACACGCAAAAACAGACCTGTGGCTGAACCACCTTCTTCTGGGAGGCAACACGTCTCCGGGGACGTTCCTTTGCAGTCTTCTAAAATAAGGAAATGAAAAAAAACAATTTGAATCCATATTTGGGAAATTACTCAGTTCAAACTATATGAAACAGCATAGTTGGTTAGCATCACAGATTGTCTGAGATCATCAAGGACATAAACACAGATGACCAAGTTTGAATCATGCAAGTTACCTTCTGGTGAGCTGCAACTGCTCTGGAAACAGGAGCAGGAACATGGACCGCACCATCGCCCAACACATCCAGAAGTTCCCTGCTAAACCACACGGGATTTAGCACGATAGAACATTCCTTCAGCACCACGTTCCCCTGACAATAAAATATGTTGATTAGACAATATGTAAACAAATAAGTTGAATACAAGTTTAATTAATTAATCACTGCTTGTAACAAAGATGACAAACCTCCTGCTCAACCACCGTCTTCTTGGCAGCACCTGGCCCCTCAACGTCAGCTGCTCGGGTCCTCTTCTATTGCAAATAAAATTATCTTAGTTATTAGAGTCTTTTCAATTACATGAAATACTGTCAAGCATACAACTCAGATAAACTCCACATTACCTGCATGCGTGGTCCAACATCTGTCCACTCAAAGATGTTTGAGTGCCTTGGCGTCGCAACCTTTCCCGTCACAACCACCCGAGGGAGGCGTCTGGGAACAAGGGGCGCAGACCTGGCTCGAACCTCTGGCTCTGGCTCCCTCCTCTCCAGCTGCTGGTTGGCGGCAGCCCACAGCAACTGTGACAGGATAGGCATCCCATCACTGTCACTGAGGTGCACCTACAAAAATACATAATGATTAATTTGGTGAACAATTTTCTGATTTAAAACATGCACCTGCCATCAAGTTCAACTACGAATAGCCAGTACATCAAACTTCTTCTATAGCAAATTTTACTTACACCATCCCTGCACCATAGCTCCAGGTGAGACAAGGGGATGTGCTCACTGCTGGACAGGTAGGGGATCTCTGAAAGAAAAAATACAAAATTTTCAGAAATACTTGGTTTCAACTCTTTTTGTGAACTACAAACTCCCAATGAAAACAATAAGCACCATTTGATTTATTTAAAATGTTTTGTTACACTTAATCCTTCATACATTAAACATACACATATAGTCTATACATACTCAGCTGGGCTGCAACACGGTGGTACTCCTGACTCAGTAGCTCCTGCTGGTCCACCTCAATGGTCAGGCGCCGTGGGAAATCCAGGACACACACCTAACAAATAAATATAAATTATTGTTTTAAAGATCATGCAGCTGATGCATCAACATTGCCACTATCACAGATACTAAAAGTATAGTACAAAATAACACTTGCCTTTGGCCAACGCGTGGAAACTGCACAAAGGAGCCTCTGAAAGTGTCCTGCGGCCTGTTCGATGGTCCGGCTGGCAGTCAAGTCATTGCCAGGGGCCAACAGACAGACTGCCTCTGGGATCCGAGGGAGAACAGCATTCTCAACCTCAATCCTCAGCTGCGCTGCTGACGCCCCTGGCGTTGACATGAAGCCAAAGGACATCATCCCCTCTGGCATCTGGACGAACCCATCTACGAAAGCACGTAGATGGGAATCCCCGACAATCAGAACGAACTGTAACAACAGAGAACTGCTTTTTAGAACAACGACAACAATGAATCATCACCAACACTATGACTGACTAAAGCCTAAGCGCTTTGTGACGACCTGTGTTGTAAATATGCGCTATATAAATAAAACTGAATTGAATTGAATTGAATTAAATACTTTAATAATAATTACCTGCTTGTCTGGGGAGTCTGCTGGAACGACCAACTTATGGCTCCTGCCCGTGAACGGTGAAGTTGGCCAGCGCCGAACTGCATGGCGGTATCCAGTACCGCGCTCTGAATAGGACACATAGACAATAGAATAATAAGACTTAAGTGGCCTCTTTAAAGTAGCAAGTTTAAAAACAAATACTAGAGCTTGACCCAAATAGCCGACTATTCAACCCCCCCCAGCAAACAAAGTACTCCGATCGAAACTGCCCCCTCCCCTCCTGAACAAACAAACACTCGGACATTCACCAAATGTAGTCCTGACTATCCAAACCCCAGGAATTCGTATTCACACCAGACCTACTAACAATTTACTAAAAGAACTTAACAAATGACTACTTACGGGCAACAAAAGTGCTGCAAGAAAATTGCAGTTCCGCATCCAGGGAGCGCGCAGTCATCCTCATCTTGGCAGCCTGGGAGCGACGGTAGCCCTTGCCACGGGGCATCTAAAAATGGACCGAACAAAAATACACCAAATGTTAGCACAACCGTTTTAAAACAGACACACACAACTGATGAAAATATATCATTATGATTCGGAAAAACTTCGACTTTCACAACAAACACAGTCCAAGCCCACAGTTTGCTATAGTTAGTCATGCACTATCAACCTGACTGCGAATGCTAGCGGTGTTAGTAATACGTTAACAAACGGACAAAAACAAACGAGCTCTCGCATTGATAAAAAAAATAGTTAAATACACTTACCTTTAGAGCTTCCGCAATCTACTGACCAAATTGAAACCTATAAAAGAAAAAACAGAGAGAAACAAGACAGAAAGACAAAAAGACAGAAGACTACAAAAGCTTTTGTTAAAGTTAGTCAAAATATTCAAATGTGAAAATATCAAATATATCCTAAGTAGATAATACAAACGTATCCAACAGGTCAGGATCCAAAAGCAGCAAACCCACAGCAATCCAACAACAGCTAGGTAGAACACTGGCGGAAAAGCAATGAGTGAAGTTCAGCGTTGTCGAGCCTCTATTTATAACATCCACGAGTACCTGGCGGCACACCTCCAATGTGACGTCGCTTCGCTGAATAGGCCATTAGGTGAAAGCCGTATCATTTCATCCCATTCCCACAGATCAGGCACGGCAATCTTTTTACTCAGTTACAAAGATATGACAGTCCTAACATAGATGTCAAAAGTTACCCATTTGTAATGCTGCAGATTTGATAAAATCCATATTTAAAGTGGGTAATAGTTACTTTACTCACGTCATGATATTGTTGTCACGTGTGCTGCGGTTTCAGTCACGTGTAACCTAACACGTGACTCGTGTTGTTTTGTCCAATGAGTGAGCGCTAAACAGCCAACGTGGCTGCGACCGGGATACGATCTTCCAGCGGTTCGGAGGAAAAAAAACATTGAATTGAACCATAACACAAATATATTGCATATAGATCACTCCTCTACCAGGACATTCCCTAACACAAAAACTATAACTCATAAACATGTACTGTGTCAGTCGAAACGAACTGCTGTGTGACTTCATAACAAATATACCACCACTGTTAAACTACTCGTGTAACAGCTCACGTCAAGTCTCTCAATATAATGAGCACAATTTCATTAAATGGTTGTTTAGCTCAGTTGGTAATACTGCGGACTTTGGAGTGGAAGTTACCTGGTTCAAATCCCAGTCAGACTAACTTTTTGGACATACAGAACATGTACTGTCTATTTGTTTATTGACAATTCAGTGCGCAGAGCTGCTCTCTGCTCACATCCACGGCTCTGCTCGTGTTGTTGACTCCCCCGCAGTGTCAGTCCTCCATGATACTTCACAGGCTAATTTGCTCCATTCATGTAGACGACAAAAAGAAATGACCATAATTACACCTCAGTGTCTCTAAGGCCACACCCTTCAACGTTCACAAACCTTTGGGTTTTACACTGCTGCAACCATGTTACAAATGTTTTGGGTTATAACTCCCACACCATATGCCGCACATTCAAAACCTCGTATCCACAGATTCCCTGAATAACACCAAATCATTTGGGATGAGACACGCCCATTTCCACCCATCATTTTTTCTCACAAAATGGAAAAAACTGGAAAATGTACTTTTTTGAACTTCTCCTTGGCTTTTTGTCCAATCAGCGTGAAACTTGGCACATACAGTCTTCAGTTGGACCTGAACTCATACAATTGTAGTGTACAAATTGTTGCATATCTTGGTCAAAACAAATGCTAATAACACCAATCAACCATCTGGCTCACTCCAGAGGCCATAGCTTCATGTTATTCATGAATGGTCAAAGTGGGCGTGTCTTGTTACAGCTGACACATTCAGCCTTTCACGCTTCCGCTGCTCTTCTCATTACCATTACAACACTGCTGGTGACACGTTGGCCGGTATTATGATGCTCGCCCCTCGACCATGGTCCTTCTCGCCGAACCTCCGTGGGCTCCGCGGGACCCGGGGACCGGGTCGCGCACGGGGGCTTGGCCCCCTTTCATAACTGCTTGCAGTTCTAGTTATTATTATTAGGGCCCGAGCACCAACGGTGCGTAGGACCCTATTGGATTTGTATTCGTTTTTATTATTATTAGGGCCCGAGCACCAACGGTGCGTAGGACCCTATTGGAATTGTATTCGTTTTTATTATTATTTTTCTCCTGACGGAAGAACTGCATTTTTGAGGGCCTAGACACGCTCAAAAACTCACGAAAATTTGCACACACATCAGAAGTGGCGAAAAATTTTATATTTCATGGGAGCTGCACATTTGTGTGGCAAAATGGCTCTATAGCGCCACCTTGAAAATTGGGTTCTATGGGAGTTAATACGGCTAGTTTCATGTAACCCTACCAAATTTGGTACACATGTGCACCAAGACAAGACAAACAAAATTGCCTAATCAATCCATAAGCAAAAGTGTACAGGAAGTCCGCCATTTTGCTTTATATTTCTGATTTTTCCTCATATTCAAGAGCTATAACCGAACACAAAGTAACTCCAAGACAGCTGAAATTTGGTCAGTACATACAACAGGGATTCGGGATTAAAAGTTATCAAAACGCTCCGCAAAAGTCTGAGGGCGTGGGCGTGGCGGCCTCCTGAACTTTGATGTTTCGCCATAAAAATTCAAGTGCTGTCTAAATACACTTCACAGGCTCTGATCTGCCTCAAACTTTACACATTTGATCATCGTCCTGCCCTGATCACGTCCATATGACAATATTCATCCACAGTCATAGCGCCACCTCCTGGCAACAGGAAATGCGACTTTTTACATTTTAATGTACTGTTATTAGCCGGTTGACCGTATTCATCTGAAATGTGGTGACATGAGCCTCAAGACATTGATGATGATTCATGGAGAAAACTGTCACTGGTAGTCAAACGATGTCTCTGTGGCTGGGTGGCGAACTTCGATGTCTCGCCATGACTACTAAAGTGTTTATATCTCAGCTGTACATGATCCGATCTGGCCCAAATTTCATGTGCTGGACAACAGTCCACTTCTGAACACATCCACATTTTAAAATTTAGTCATAGTCAAAGCGTCAGTGAGTGGTAACAGGAAGGTAATTTTGGGACATTTGCACTTTCCATTGCTCCAAACTTAGTGATATAGTCTTGAAATTTGGCCAGTATATACAACAGGCCTTAAAGTTGTGAAGTTGTCAAAATCTTCCACAAAAGTGAAACGGTGCGGCCACAGTGCACCTCTGAACTTTGAGTCATATGAAGAGGAGACCTGTCACTCTTCTCCCCAGCTCCAGCAGCCTCTGTGTGTCCTGCTGCAGCCCCTCCCCCATGTCAAACACACAGACACAGGCACACAGACACACACACACACACACACACACACAGACACACACAAACACACACAGAGATACACACACAACCACAGACACAGAGACACACAGATGCAGGTTGAGAGAGAGCAAGAGAGAAAGAGAGAGAAAGAGAGAGAGAAAGACAGAGAGAGAGAGAGAGAGCAAGAGAGAGAGAGAGAAAGAGAGAGAGAAAGAGAAAGAGAGAGAGAGAGAGAGAGAGAGAAAGAGAGAGCAAGAGAGAGAGGGAGAGAGAGAGAGAGAGAGAGAGCAAGAGAGAGAGAGAGAGAGAGAGAGAGAGAGAGAGAGAGAGAGAGAGAGAGAGAGAGAGAGAGAGAGAGAGAGAGAGAGAGAGAGAGAGAGAGAGAGAGAGAGAGAGAGAGAGAGAGAGAGAGAGAGCGACAGAGAGGTTCATGTTTTAATTTTTTTAACATACATCAAATGATTTTGTGACATGTTAAATGACAGTAAAGTTGAGTCTGAACGTAAAAGTAACAGAAAAGCCTTAGTAAGGTGTTTTAAGTCACACATGTAGTGTCCAATCTGTACCAACTGTGTTGTCTCATGACAGCTGTGGGCCTACCTCATTTAAAAGCTAATATTCAGTGATGCTTGTAGTGCAAGTCAGTGGCAAAAGGATATGACATGTGTTAAAGAGGGAAATATTCTTCTTAGCAGCCTGTTCACTTGGATGTTGTGCTACTCTGATGGAAGTTTTTGTTCCAGTGGTACAGTTTGTAGAGTTATGTACATGCTAATTCATTATAATAGATTTAGTTTTCCATCTTGCATGCCTGTAGGTAGCAATAAGTTAAAGGTACACGTACACACACACACACATACACACACAGACAAACCCTAACACACACACACATACACACACAGACAAACCCTAACACACACACACATACACACACAGACAAACCCTAACACACACACACATGCACACATAGACAAACCCTAACACACACACACACTAACCTTTCATCCTTCTTTCACACACACCAAACCCCGGAATGAATTTAACTGTCTATACATCCCCTAAATACTGCATATTATTGCTCTATAAATTGTTCATTAAAATCTATCATTGCATAACTGCACATGTTTACTGTACACTCTGTTAAAAATGTAAATCATTCCCATTCCACTGCAGTATATCCTGTGTAATTGTTCCCCTTTTATTAAGCATAATTTTCACCACTACAAATATTGTACGTTATCCATAAATATATTATACACCACTGTCTATTGTTACTATTGCTACTGATTATGCCAGCAGACTTCAATAGCTTCAGGCCAACAACCCCCAAACTGATGGATAGATGGAGCAGGGATCTCCTACGATACACCTCTGTCGGAGGTTTTTTTCCCCCCTTCCCTACCATGGGGGGGTTTTTGGTTCCTTCCCACTGTCGCTGACTGCTTGCTCATAGGGACTCCAAAAGCAACCTTGGATTGTTGGGTTTTCTGTTTCCTGTTCTTTCTTACAATGTTAAGCGCTTTGTGACGACCTGTGTTGTGAATATGCACTATATAAATAAAACTGAATTGAATTGAATTGAATATAATATTGTTTAACATTAAACTGGGCCTTTTGCCATGTATAAAAACAGCTTCCCTGTTATTATGCATTCAGTACTAAGTTCTTGAAATAATACACACCTTAGTATATTCATGCATTTAGTTTAAATATGTCCAAGGTACTTGTGGCATGTCACTGCCATTTATAAATATAAATCTTGCATCCAACACTGACCTATTACAATGATTCACACATTCAGGTTTTTATTTAAATGTACATGGTTATTTGGCTGAGCTATAAAAAGACGTATACGTGTCACATGTACAATAACAATGAAGTGGCATCTGAACCTCACACAAACCAAAAAAAGCCTTAGGAAGATGTTGTAACTCACACATAAAGTGTCCAATCTGCTCCAGCTTTATTGTTTCATGAATGCTGTGGATATATTTTCTTGCATTTATGAAGTCTTACAATTACAACAGGCCCTTTGAGGATAAACATGATGGTGATGTGGCCCGGCATGAAAATGACTATGACACCCCTGATGTACATGGTGGCCGAGAAAGTTTGTGACACAATCCTTGAAATTGGTCAGCTAAGTCTGAGCACCTTCAAATTTCTGCCACATCCCGACATGCGCCACACCTGGGCGTGCGCCACGTCCCGACACGCGTGGGTGTGCGAGGGCCCGTTCAACGCTGCTTGCAGCTTTAATTATTATTATTATTTTTCTCCTGACGAAAGAACTGCATTTTTGAGGGCCTAAATGCGCTCAAAAACTCACGAAAATTTGCACACACATCAGAAGTGGCGAAAAATTTTATATTTCATGGGAGCTGCACATGTGTGTGGCAAAATGGCTCGATAGCGCCACCTTGAAAATTGGGTTCTATGGGAGTTAATACGGCTAGTTTCACGTAAACCTACCAAATTTGGTACACATGTGCACCAAGACAAGACAAACAAAATTGCCTAATCAATCCATCAGCAAAAATGTACAGGAAGTCCGCCATTTTGCTTTATATTTTTGATTTATGGTCATATTCAAAAGCTATAACCGCACACAGGGTAACTCCAAGACAGCTGAAATTTGGTCAGTATATACAACAGGGCTTCGTGATTAAAAGTTATCAAAATGCTCCGCAAAAGTCTGAGGGCGTGGGCGTGGCAGCCTCCTGAACTTTGATGTTTCGCCATAAAATTTCAAGTGCTGTCTGAATACACTTCACAGGCTCCGATCTGCTTCAAACTTTACACATTTGATCATAGTCCTGCCCTGATCACATCCATATGACAATATTCATCCACAGTCATAGCGCCACCTCCTGGCAACAGGAAATGACAATTTTTACATTTTAATGTACTATTATTAGTCGGTTGACCGTATTCATCTGAAATGTGGTGACATAAGCCTCAAGACATTAATGATGATTCATGGAGAAAACTGTCACTGGTCGTCAAACAGTGTGTTTGTGGCTGGGTGGCGAACTTCGATGTCTCGCCATGACTGCTAAAGTGTTTATATCTCAGCTGTACATGATCCGATCTGGCCCAAATTTCATGTGCTGGACAACAGTCCACTTCTGAACACATCCACATTTTAAAATTTAGTCATAGTCATAGCGTCACCTAGTGGTAAAAGGATTCTCATTTGTCCTTACCACTGGTCCATACTTTGTGATATCATCCTGAAATTTGGCCAGTATATACAACAGGCCTTAAAGATGTAAAGTTATCAAAATCTTCCACAAAAGTCAAAGGATGTGACCGTGGTGGCCCTCTGACCTTTATGTACTTTTACCATTGTCAGCAGCTCTGGATTAAATCCAGATAAATGGTGCAACGCTGACACCTACTGTTCAAATCTTTAAATGCAGGTCTGTGTCATTGTAGAAAAATCCCTCTGTTTCAATATATTTTAATGTCCAATTATTATTTGGTTGACCGTATTCAACTGAAATTTGGTGACATAAGCCTCAAGACGTTGATGATGATTCATGGACAAAAGTGTGACTGTTAGTCAAACTGTTAGTCTGTGGCAGCGTGGTGAACTTGATGTCTCGTCATGACAACTAAAATGATTATATCTCAGCTGTACATGATCCGATCTGGCCCAAATTTCATGTGCTGGACAATAGTCCACTTCTGAATACATCCACATTTTAAAATTTAGTCATAGTCATAGCACCACCGATTGGTAACAGGAACTTAAAGACAGTATATTTGCAGGTATCATTGCTTCAAACTTTGCAATATAAGCAATATATATATAAAGCTGACGTGCAAAAGCTCATGTCTCTCCCAAAACCTTTCACTCATGTTTTAAAACTAAATTTCTTTCTCATATAAATAGTCAGTGCCACCAAAATGCACTGACTATTCTCAATTGCTTTGGCTCATTTCTTGAAACAGACCAGACGTTCTCAACACTCTTGGTGCTTTTGCCAAAACAACATGGATGGTTCAGCACAACACCATGGTTCACCTGCAAAAGCTCATATCTCTCCCAAAACAGTTCACACGACTGGTCAAAACTAAATTCTATTCTCATATAAATAGTCAGTGCCTCCAAAATTCATCGTCCCTTTGGCATTGTGTGAGCACTCTTATAAATGTCTATTCATATAATGGTTTGTGTCATTTGAAAACAAAATAGCATTTAGAGAAGTAATAACATCATTTTGAATGTAAAGTGTCAATTGAAGGAGAATTGAGGGCTTTTGCTCATTGTGTGTGTGTGTTTTCTGATTTGTATGCAGAGTTCTGAAAGTATGAGGCACGCTTTCACAAAATGTGTGTAAACAATCAAGAAAACTGTAAGACACACATAAAGCAACTTTCATACATCAGAGTAAAAAGAAAATCTATACAGCATAACATACTGTAATACAAGCAAAACAAAAAACAAGGAACATTATATGGAGCCTACAGTGCTGTAAATAAAGCTGTCCTCACCGTCCCTCTCCTGGCCACCGTATGTTCATGACTAATCCTGACAACTGAACAGACTATTGTGCATGTGATGACTTACACAATGAAATGGTGCTGACATGTTTTGGAGTGAACGACCATCAGACTGAGAAGTCAACAATCAGTTTAGATCAACAAGATCTGTTCACTTGGAAATTGTGCTAAATGCAGGCTACCTGTACTAAATCATTTGCAAAGATGTACTGAGACATCGAGACAAGTACTAAGATGTTTGCAATTTGATGAAATGAAGGAGAAATGCCAGTCTGTTGTGAACAGTTGCCAAGTAGTTTGGAGGTTTGTCCATGTTGTTTTGAGAATGTAATTTCAGTTTCGAGAAATGAGCCAAACCAATGGAGAAAAACTGTGAAAAACCAATATAACATCAAATATGTATTTCAACAAGTTTAATAATGCATTCGTCAATATTCATATCATCACAGATTGTAGCTAGAAAAGCACCCAGAGAGCACAGACCTCCGCCAAGCAGCTTCAGTCCACCCCAACACAATCTCCCAACGACAAAGTATACTTAAAAAACACTCAACATTTTTCTCCTATATATGTGCACATATATGCTCTGTCCTACCACAAGGTGGCACTGCAGGGCTTTCTAACACTCCCACTGTTAAATATCTTTTTAAAAATTCCTGGATCCAGACACTGATCTGGATCACTCCCAAAACTCAATCATTTGTTCCTTGTCCCATTTCACAGGGGCTGAGGGGGCAACTCCCACTTCATTTCATGTGGCCTATTCTGCCTATGGCCGGAATATGTACAAATGATTATGTCTTCTTTGTCTTTTTTTTAATTCATGAAAAAAACATATGGTAGCCTCCTGAGACCGTGTGTTCACATGCGTGGACATGGTATTTTGGCTTCCCTGCACCATAAGTTGAAGTTGAGATTGTTAATTTGATTATAGCACAAAAGTAAATAGAAATTTGGGTATGTTGCAAATTTGCAACAACGGGCATAATGGTCAATAATAGCGACCCAATAATACAGTAATATAACAATAATAAAACAGATTTTTAAAATTGATAACAGAACAGACAAAAATAGAACAGATAACATCTCACTCACAGATTTTTAAATTAATAACACAACAGATAATAGTCAATGAGAAATGAGTGTGACACCACTGATGTTCATGGTGGCCGAGAAAGTTTGTGATACAATCCTTGAAATTGGTCAGCTAAGTCTGAGCACCTTGAAATTTCTGCCACATCCCGACATGCGCCACACCTGGACGTGCGCCACGTCCCGACACGCGTGGGTGTGCGAGGGCCCGTTCAACGCTGCTTGCAGCTTTAATTATTATTATTTTTCTCCTGACAGAAGAACTGCATTTTTGAGGGCCTAAACGCGCTCAAAAACTCACGAAAATTTGCACACACATCAGAAGTGGCGAAAAATTTTATATTTCATGGGAGCTGCACATGTGTGTGGCAAAATGGCTCTATAGCGCCACCTTGAAAATTGGGTTCTATGGGAGTTAATACGGCTAGTTTCATGTAACCCTACCAAATTTGGTACACATGTGCACCAAGACAAGACAAACAAAATTGCCTAATCAATCCATCAGCAAAAATGTACAGGAAGTCCGCCATTTTGCTTTATATTTTTGATTTATGGTCATATTCAAAAGCTATAACCGCACACAGGGTAACTCCAAGACAGCTGAAATTTGGTCAGTATATACAACAGGGCTTCGTGATTAAAAGTTATCAAAACGCTCCGCAAAAGTCTGAGGGCGTGGGCGTGGCGGCCTCCTAAACTTTGATGTTTCGCCATAAATTTTGGAATGCTGTCTAAATACACTTCACAGGCTCTGATCTGCCTCAAACTTTACACATTTGATCACAGTCCTGCCCTGATCACATCCATATGACAAGATTCATCCACAGTCATAGCGCCACCTCCTGGCAACAGGAAATGCCACTTTTTAAATTTTAATGTACTATTATTAGTCGGTTGACCGTATTCATCTGAAATGTGGTGACATGAGCCTCAAGACATTAATGATGATTCATGGAGAAAACTGTCACTGGTAGTCAAACGATGTCTCTGTGGCTGGATGGCGAACTTCGATGTCTCGCCATGACTACTAAAGTGTTTATATCTCAGCTGTACATGATCCGATCTGGCCCAAATTTCATGTGCTGGACAACAGTCCACTTCTGAACACATTCACATTTTAAAATTTAGTCATAGTCATAGCGTCACCTAGTGGTAAAAGGATTCTCATTTGTCCTTACCACTGCTCCATACTTTGTGATATCATCCTGAAATTTGGCCAGTATATACAATAGGCCTTAAAGATGAAAAGTTATCAATATCTTCCACAAAAGTCAAACGGTGCGGCTGTGGCGCCCCTCTGAACTTTGAGTCATATGAAGGGGGAAATCGTCTCCCTCTAGGACCCTGAGCGCGAGCACTGTGTGTGTGGGTCCCTGCTGACATGCAGGCTCAGAAAAACAGATAAATGGTGCAACGCTGACACCTACTGTTCGAATCGTATAAATGCAGGTCTGTGTCTTTGTAGAAAAATCCCTCTGTTTCAATACACTTTAATGTATTATTATTATTTGGTTGACCGTATTCAACTGAAATTTGGTGACATAAGCCTCAAGACATTGATGATGATTCATGGAGAAAACTGTGACTGTTAGTGAAACTGTTAGTCTGTGGCGGCGTGGCGAACTTGATGTCTCGTCATGACTACTAAAGTGTTTATATCTCAGCTGTACATGATCCAATCTATCCCAAATTTCATATTCTGGACAAGAGTCCACTTCTGAACACATCCACATTTTAAAATTTAGTCATAGTCATAGCACCACCGATTGGTAACAGGAACTTAAAGGCAGTATATTTGAAGGTACCATTGCTTCAAACTTTGCAATATAAGCAATATATATATAAAGCTCATGTGCAAAAGCTCATATCTCACCCAAAACCTTTCACTCATGTTTCAAAACTAAATGTCTTTCTCATATAAATAGTCAGTGCCACCAAAAATGCACTGACTATTCTCAATTGCTTTGGCTCATTTCTTGAAACAGACCAGACGTTCTCAACACTCTCGGTACTTTTGCCAAAATAACCTGGATGGTTCAGCACAACACCATGGTTCACCTGCAAAAGCTCATATCTCTCCCAAAACAGTTCACACGACTGGTCAAAACTAAATTCTATTGTCATATAAATAGTCAGTGCCTCCAAAATTCATCGCCCCTTTGGCATTGTGTGAGCACTCTTATAAATGTCTATTCATATAATGGTTTGTGTCATTTGAGAACAAAATAACATTTTGAGAAGAAATAACATCATTTTGAATGTAAAGTTTCAATTGAAGGAGAATTGATGGCTTTTGCCCATTGTGTGTGTGTGTGTGTGTGTGTTTTCTGATTTGTAGACAGAGTTCTGAAAGTATGAGGCATGCTTTCAGAAAATGTGTGTAAACAATCGAGAAAACTGTATTGACACACATAAAGTTACTTTCATACATCAGAGTAAAAAGAAAATCTATACAGCATAACATACTGTAATATAAACACATAAACAAAAAACAAGGAACATTATATGGAGCCTACAGTGCTGTAAATAAAGCTGTCCTCACCGTCCCTCTCCTGGCCACCGTATGTTCATGACTAATCCTGACAATTGAACGGACTATTGTGTTTGTGATAACTTATACAATGAAATGATGCTGACATGTTTTGGAGTGAACAACCATCAGACTGAGAAGTCAACAATCAGTTTAGATCAACA